>ONZH01007657.1:0-31732 GCA_900303285.1 Rhinella marina | reverse complement strand
ATTATTAAAGGTTATGTTTTAGATAATTGGTACTGCCCTCTCTTTATTGATATTAATCTTTGGCGGAACCAAGGAGGAGGGGTTTGACTGTTCCTCTCTTCCTAATTTTGGCACATTTATATATATATACATAACCCCTTCTCTGCCTACTCAGCCCCTCTGACATATGATACTCCGACGCTCTTCCTTGCTTCATGGGCTGTTTTGTTTACATTTTTACACTTCTAAGCGGAGACGTCACTGGCACTGATTGGCGGCTTTACAGGCTAGGCCAGCGCTAAAGCCTGTCCATTAGTGCCGGTGACATCACCGGGCTCACTGCTAGGCGGAAGTCCCCCCTCCCCATAGTACCCCCAGTGGTAATAAGGCTCCCTACAGTGCCCTCAGTACTAATAACTCCCTCCTATAGGGCACCCCTTATAGAAATAAGGCCAATCTATAAGGCACTTCTATAAAGCCCTCAGTAGTAATGCCTGCCATCACTGCCCACAGTATTTACAATGTTACCTGTAGTGCCCACTGTAATTATAACACCTCCTGCCGTACCCCTAGTTATAATATTCTCTGTAGCGCCCCCATAAATTATAATGCTTGTCCTCTCCCTTCAGTCTTCTATACCATGCAGTCCCATGTAAATAGCATCACTCCTCTCCCACCAGTCTTCTATACCATGCAGTCCCATGTAAATAACACCAGTCCTCTCCCACCAGTCTTCTATATGATACAGTCCCATGTAAATAACACCAGTCCTCTACCTCCAGTCTTCTATACCATGCAGTACCATGTAAATAACATCACTCCTCTCTCACCAGTCTTCTATACAATACAGTCCCATGTAAATAACACCATTCCTCTCCCACCAGTTTCCTATATGATAGTCCCATGTAAATAACCTCTCTTCCTTACAGTCTTCTATAACGAACAGTCCCATGTAAATAACTTAAATCCCCTCCTTCAGCCCCTCCAACACATAGTCCCATGTAAATAACATCACTCCTTACCCTCCAGTCTTCTATAATATCCAGTCCCATGTAAATAACACCAGTCATCTCCCCCCCAATGTTCTGTAACATAGTCCCCTTCAGCCCTCTAACATACAGTCCCAGTTTAATAACATATTTCTCTATCACTAAGCTGTGAGGTATACTGAGGAGAGCTACATCTCCCAGCATGTCCCTGGCACTTACTTTCCATAGCATCACAGGTCTCCACTGCTCAGCACTGCCTTTCTCTGCACTGGTCACATGATGGTGACCTCATCACAGGTCCTATCACCACTTCCACTGCTGAAAAGATCACATGACTATGATGTCATCGCAGGTCCTTCAGCTATGGAGTATATGCAGAATGGGCAGCAGATTCACCGTAAGTCCTAATCAGGGCCCCATCCCTCACACCTCTGCTGGCACTGGAAAAGGCCCCCTCCCTCTCTGGGCCCCTTTGCAGCTGAACATGCGGCACAGGTGGTATGTCCGCCCCTGCCTTAGCCCAGGAATTGCAGAAAGGGTTAACAAGAATAGAATAGCACATTTGTGGTTGTTGGGAGAGACTGCAAAGTGTCTTTTGAAAGAGAGACAAGGAGTACTACAACCACCATCATTGTTGCTGCCTCTACATAACCAATTGGGAAAAGTAACCTCTGTGACATACTTTAGAACTGTTCCTTTTGCTGCTATCTCTACTACTACTCCCATAATTGATTTAGTAAAGAAAGACAACTTATTGCAACCAATGGACCTGATTATTGATTCCATCATCCATCCACTGGCCATGCATCTGTACTCCTGCCCTGCACCCAGCCAAACTGTTCACCATCAAGTATACCCCAACTACCACCAGGCTGGAGCGCCAACAACAGGATGTGCCACTTGCATCGATCTTGAAAAGTGGGTGGATAAGTGGGCATGGTTAACCTCTCAATCTGATCTAAGCCAGATTTAGCAAATGCAACATTTTAAAAATTCACAAAATTTGTTGCAATCTTACTCCCGTAATAGGGTAGCATAGAAAGCGCAGTCACATCTCAAAACAGAAGTGTTAAACTTAAAAATGCACCAAATTTGTCAAACATCATTGATAAATTTGGTGCAAATTACAGCAACGCAGGGATTTCTTGCAACTTTTTTAAAGTCGAGGTGAACAAATTGCTATGCAAGTGGGTGTGGACCCACTGTGACACTGACTGGCTATACCCTGGAGGGGTGTGACTTAGTAACTACCTTGTCTTCACTAGAACCTCTGATGCTGAGGATAGGCTTGGCTCATTAGGGTACTTACCAAGTACCACTCTAAAGCAGTCTCTGGGTCAGTGGCAGCTGACCTGGAGGTCAGAGATACCGATGCAAAGCACTAAAGGAAAAGACATGGTCAGGAAGACTGGAGTCAGGGCAGGTAGCGATCAAGCAAAGTCTGTAATTAAAGTCTAAAGTCAGAGGCAGGCGGCAATCAAGTCTGTTTAATTGAGAAGCAGGGTTTGGTACACAGTAAAACAGAATGTCATGCATCTGACGCATGACATGGCAACGTGGCACTGAGGTTACAGCTCCTAACTGTTGTACATTCTATGTTGCACATTTAGCGTGACTTTAGCTATTTAACACAACTGCCGTCTAGCCCTTGGATAAGCCTGCACTTTAACAATGTGATTGTTAGACAATAAGCCACTTGGTTGCATATTCAGCAAGCACCTGACGAGCCAGAGCAGAGGATAGGAGTGGTAGTGGCGCTGGCTAACACAGTCAATCACAGCAGCTGTCCTCACACTGTTGCTCCTTAGGGCCATGCAATGAAAGAAAGGGGCACTCTTTCTTCCCTTGGGGCACTACCTGATTCTGGGGTTCTTGCCTGATGGTAGCTTGGGTGCCCTTTATGTTAGGTATCTGTATGGGATCAAGGCAGAGTGGGTAGGGTGCAATGGCCAGCCTATCATGTAGGAGTCAGAAAACCAGGCCAGTGAAATAAAGGTCTCTCTTTACTCAAGTGCAAAATAGGAGTTGTAGTATATCCAACTATAGGAGTCACAGTTCCAACTCTAGACAGTGCAATTCTCTCCCAGATAGCGATGTATGGATTTAGGCAAGAATGGGAGTTATTGCCCTCTTTGTACACTATCTTGCTAAAGTCTCTCTCGATAGAATCTATGGCAGGCAACAGTACTCTTGCAATGGTGGGTTTAGTGTCAACTGCGGGATAAAAGGGTTTTGAAGGCATATGTGGCCAGGACCCCTTACAGTGCAAAGTCTGAATGGCTGTAGTTGCAGGTTACCTTGCTGACTCCAATGCTTCCATGCAGATTCTAAGTACTGTAGTTCTCTCCCTTGTCTTTCTGCTTAGCTTTCTCTCTTTCTTATTGTAGATCTGTTAGTCTCTGGAAATGATGCCTAAGGGTCCATTCACATGTCCGGATGTGTTTTGCAGATGTGCAAAACATGGACACCGGCCATGTGCCTGCACAATAGAAATGTTCTATTTTTTTGCGGAAGTGCAGATGTGGACAGCACACTGTGTGCTGTCCGCATCTTTGGCGGCCCCACTGAAAATGAATTGATCCGGCACCCGTTCCGCAAAATTGAGGAACGTATGTAGAACCATTCATATGGACGTGTGAATGGACCCTAAGGAGCATGGATCACAGCTTCCTTTCTTCATGAAACTCTCTCTCTCTCTCTGCACATTCTAATTGAGCTGGGGGTGGACCTTGGATCCTCACCCAACCTCCTGCAAAGTTTGAAACCAGGATTGTTAACAATTGCTGTGCCATCCAAACCTTGCTATGCTAAATATAATAAATAATGTAACAATATATAACATAACAGTAAAATACATTAGATCAGTATTTCTCAACTTAAGGTACGCGAACCCCAAAGAGTACATCCCAGAGGGTCAGTGGATACACTGGACTGCCCTAGCAGCCAACAATGTTTCATTGCTGGTTGCTATGGCCTCTTCATATTCAGCTGTATTGCTGTATTCAGGACAGCAATACAGTTAAAAGCTGTGTCGGGGCATGGTAGTGATATCTCCCTGCCCCACCACTCACTCTCATAGTCTACGTACATCAGAAGCTGGTGCAGGTGGCACAATCACATCATCATGCTGCCTTAGCCGGACTGCAAGCAGATCAGGACACCGGTCGGAGGGTGTAACAGTGGTGACGAGGTAAGTATTTGTATTTTCTTTTTCAGCATGCTGTTGGGCCATGCTGTTGGGCCACTAAAAGCGGGCATCATCTTTTTCTATGGCAGCACTATAAGGAGGCAATGAGTAATACTGGGGACACTTTACAGAGGCCCTGTCACCACAAAATACAATACAATCTGAAAGTACCATGTTATAGAGCAGGAGAAGCTGATCAGATTAATATATATTTTTGTACGAAAAGATTCAGTAAAACCTGTAATTTATACAATTATATTTTTGCTTTTTACACTTCCTGTGAACAGCTATCGGTACAGGAGGGAGGTGTTACCAGTGATAGCATTGTGTGTATAAGTCTGCATAAGAGGCACACATAAGGAGGCATAAGTACTATTGGCAGCACTATAAAGGGGCATATTTCTACGGCAAACACTATAAGGGGGAAATTAGTACTACTGGGTGCACTATTAGGGGGCATTTTTCTACTAGGAGCACCATAAAGGGGCAACTAGTAGTACTGGGGGCACTATAAAGGGACTTTTTTTTCTACTGGCAGCACTATAAGGGGGCAGTTAGTGCTACTGGGTGCACTTTAAGGGTACATTTTTTTTTTCTACTGGCACACATAATGGGGCATTCGTGCTACCCAGGGCACTTTGGCAGCACTATAAGGGGAAAATTAGTACTACCGGGAACACTATAAAGAGACATTTTTTTCTATTGGCAGCGCTGTAAGTGTTTATTCTACTGACACACGTTATGGAAGTTTTATTACTTATTATTTATTATGGTGGGCTTTATAATTACTGAAGGGCAATATAAGGGGCATTAGTAGTACTGGAGTCATTATATGCAGGCATTATTACTACTGGGGCACATGATTACCACTATGGTAACTGTGGGGGCAGCACTGTAGGAGTACTATTGCAATTAAGTTCACTCCGGGAGATAATTATTACTATTCATGGGACTTTTGGGAATACTATTACTGCGGAGGCACCCTGGCATGGTATCAACTTAGCAGAATTATTTTTGGGGGACACTATGTTTATGGCACTATTACTGTAAGAAACACTTTTTCTTGGGCACAATTATTTAGGAAGGCACTGTGATGCAATAATTCTTGAAAGAGGCACTATCTGTTTACTAGTATTTTCACGGGGTCTGTATCAGCAGCATAGTATGTGGGAGCACCACAGGAATAGTGTTGAGGGTGGAAGGATGGGGTGTTAATAGGATAGGGAGGATGATGGAAAAGTAGGAATCTAAGATGTCTGTTTGACAAACTCTGCATTGATGAGATGTGGCTGAAAGAAGTCATCATGGTGGTCTGGTTCGAATGAAGAAAGAGTACATCTATATCCAAGGAGACATCACTGGATCACAAGGTATGTGGTGGTGTATTTTCCTGTATGTTTGGTGGAGCGGAGTGTAATTTTAAAAGTCATAGTTATCCATTTTGAGTCCTAATTTAGTGTCCGTCATTTTTACAGGAAGATTAGTGCTGCATGTTGCGCTATTCTTTCTGTCAAATCTGAAGGAACTGCTGACAGAAGCTTAGAACAGAGCTTATGGTGTGAAAATAGTCTTATTTGGTTAACATGTATCACTGTTTGCTTCCTTAGGGGTTCTTGGCTCAAACTTCTTGTCACTACGGGTACTTGGTGTGAAAAGGTTGAGAACCACTGATCCATTTGCTGATACCCCCTGATCCAGGTTACTGCACATACAATATGGTGCTTGCATTATATGTTAAAAGTATCTTTCTTTAAAAGCCATTGCTAAATATTTTAGAATAAAATGCATTTCTCCACAAACATATAAAATAACTCTTGGCTATAAATGCACATTAAGCATGTTTATTATTCATGTTATAATTACAGTAAAGGCTTGAGATTCTATCCACCAGCTCCTAACATTTAATTCTCATTTCTCCATTTAATGGATCGCCTGAGGGTCACTCACTATAATGACAAAATTACTTATGAACATTTTTATTCCCATTGCTTGCTTAAAGCTAGCGTTACATTACACACTGAGAGATAAACTATCATAGAGGCATCCATTGAATTTCATTAAAACATAATGATATTTATTATACTAGAAACATATTTTCCGAATTGAAGAAAACAATTGGAGCGTTACAAAAATAACAATCTGATTATTTCAATTGGGCAGTTAATTCCTTTACCTGGTTATGCATGATAGTGCTGATATCATTACAGCTATTAAAGAAAACAGATTATATAGTTATAACGTTCAAAATGGATTTTGGGTATAATATTTGTATACATAGATTAAAAACTCACATCAAACTATCATTCATTTCTCTCCTCTAGTGTTGAGTGGATCAAAGTAAAATGAATTGGATTCAATACGAATTTCAGGAAAACTTTGATAACAAATAAGTAACAAATAAGAATTTCCTTTCGCTCCATTGTAACAAATCAATTTTTTTTCCTAAAATGGCAGTTACATGTGTTTTAAAGTAAAAAGCCCAGGAACGAGATATGATCCATATTGCTGTGCAACCAGCCAGTCAGCAGATCCATCCCCTGTGATGTCATAGCACTATAAAAAGACTAATCCCCTCTGCCCTCCACCGTTTAACAGTGAACTGAGCATAGGGACAGATGTGCCAAGTGCTAGGGACAAAGTTTAATAAAGCTTTAATTGTAGAATCTTGGATAGGGACAGTGTAGAGAACTCGTAGGGAGAGTTTTCAGACACTGTAGGGACAGCATAGGGAGAATACAGGGACAGTGCAGGCTCTGTGTAATCGCCCTGTGCCTGTTGTTCCACTGCTGTGCCATTCATTGTTAATCTGTTCTGTTATACGTAGACTGTGCATCAGAATTAGTCTGAACAGCCGGTCTAATATATAGGTATGTGTACCTAGTTAATATGCTACACCATTAATAATTAATCTGTTCAGTTATACATTGATATAGGGTGCATCAGAGTCATTGTCAACAGGTGGTGTAATATACAGGCACGTTTATATAGTTCATCTGCTGGGCCATTTATACTTAATCTGTTCTGTTATACATAGACTGACTGTGCATCAGACTTGGTCTCAACAGCCGGTCTAATATATAGGCACGTGTAACTAGTTAATCTGCTAAGCCATTAATAAGTAGGGCTCATTCAGACGGACGTATTTTTTTGTGGTCCGTAAAAATGCGGATCCGTTTTTTTTGACTGAACTGTCTGCAAAAAAACTAATGAATATGGAACACGTTCTTTATGCATTCCGTTTTTTGCAGATCCATAGACTTGAATGGGGCCACGGAGCCGAGTTTTACTGACAAACATAGGACATGTTCTATATTTTTTGCGGTGCCGTGGAACAGAACAACTTACATCTTTTGCGGTCCCATTGAAATGAATAGGTCTGCACCCATTCCGGAAAAATTTTGGGTGGCTAGTGGCTAATGGCTAAGAAGCCCCACCCTTCTCTGGCGACGGTAGCATAATACCAGGAGATGCGACAATTTTTTAATAAGTCACAAACACATACTTTTTACCAACACTTTTCAGGCGGATGGGAGATGATAACTATCCCCCTTAGCATCATACATTACATAGGTAGGAAATTGTAACAGCATAGCAATATTTAGTAGATAAAATCAGATTTGTATTGGAATATAAAAAAAAATAATTCTCATCACTCGTGATTATATCGCCAAATGAAGAATGGATGGATAAATCTGTTTTTCTCAGCTACTTATGCCACAGGCATGTCATTTTACCAATGACAATAAAGGGTTACACCTCTGCTATTCTGAATTCACTAACATAGTAATAACTTATCAACTTCCTCATGTTCTACCAAGTAAATTACTGTGATTCATCAAGTGATTGTAACCACTTGTGCAATAATGAAAAGTGGATGGTTTACCCTGTTTAAGTGTAACCGTTTAAATAGGTTCATTTTAAAGAAAATTGTTCATTGCGCGTGCAAATATGAGTGAGCTAATTATTCATGTGATCAAAGATGCACCACTCCAGCAATTATCTGCCAGTTTATTTTACAGTTTTCACTTTCCAACCTAATGAAAAATGCTGTATTATCATCATTTGAAGTGCACTCACAGTGACTTTGTTGAAAACAAAAAGAAATTGGTGTGATGCGAAAGTAATGACAGTACCCCAAGAATAGTAAAGGTTGTGGCAGACTGAAAGGGCGCTGTGATGGAATTAATGGAATTAATATAATTACAATTTGGATTACAGCTACCAATTCACTAGAGCATCTAAAAATGCCTTTATTGTGATTGCTGACAGTACTTTTTTGGTCCAAGGGAACCGAATTTACTAAAATGTTGACAGATAAAATTCCCTTGGTTTGTAATATGAAATTGTTAGAAAACACTTTAGTTGACAACAGAGAGGAGGCAGATCTGACCATCTTAAGAAGCCCACATAATCACGCACAGAACAGATTACAAGGAATGCTTGGAAATGTACTTGGTAATTAAGGTAAATATATTTACAAAGTAGCAGTCAGGATAAAAGCCAATTACTAAAGAAAATAAGCAAGAGAACTATATTTCAAAAGGAACTATATACAATGTAACTGATTAGAAATTGATGATTTACTTTAAGACTCTCTATAACCGGGATCAACCCTATTAAACCAGGCATACAGCCTGGTAGGGTTGATCATGCCAAGTAAAATAATACTTTTGTATGTTTGTTAAACAGCTGCAGAGATATCTGCATTTTTATTCACATGAATATGAGCAGATTGGAGCACTGAGAAGCTGGACTGAGTCCTTGGAGCTCTGCCTTTGTAATGCCCCTATGTTGTGCACACTCCCCCCTCCCTCTTGATTGACAAGGCTAGCTATCTGGGATTATACCATATCAAGAGATTAGAAATAATATGAGTATAAATGTAAATATATATGTAATATTGCAGAAATGATAAGTGGAGGTTCAGATAACAAGCATTGTGAGGCAGAAGCAGCAGACGCAATCATGCTTCTCATCTGTGACAGTTATCTCTGGCTCAAACTTTGCCTTTACACTGAGAAAAAGATTGTGAACTAGATATGGGGAGTATTATTATGTCAGGAAAAAAGTAAAATTCAGAAGGCCATTTTGCCATACACATAAATTTTATTATGGGTTAAATGAGGGAGAAAAATTAACTGAAAAAAAAAAATGTACATGTCTCTTTTAGGATTTGAACCGGAGACCTTCTGTATGGAATACCATATCAAGCAGTATGTCTGGTTTAATATGGTTGATCCTCAGGATAGGTCATCAATATTAGATTGGCGGGGGTCCAACATGCAGCACCCCCGGCGATCAGCTGTATGAGGAGATGGCGCAGGGAGAGTGATTGGCAGCAGAGTGATTCCTGCTACTGTACAGGCCACTGTATTGTCTGTTAATTCAGACAAGGGATGTTCACGTCCGTGTGCTAAGTGTAGAACAGACTCACCACGACTGAACACTGGTCCATTATAATAAATGGGCTAATTCACATATGCAAGTTTCCACATGGACCATGCAGAGAAAATAGTAGCATTCACCATCCAGGTCTGCTTTTTCTCACAACTGAAAGTTCAGAAGTAGTTGGCACTCTGCTCTCCAAGCATGGTGTGCGTGGACAGGGCATAGGGGTTGTGCAGTGGTGTAATAGTGATGACCTGTCAAAGTTTACCTGCATGTCATCTACTTTGTATTGGAGGTACAGTACTTTGTATTGTACTGCTCTGTCCCATTCAAGTAAATGGGGGAGTAGTTGTAAGAACACTGCACAACCTGTACAAAGGAGATGGAGTGGCGAAACCCCTACCCGCAGCCCCGCCTGACGTCAACTACGTCGAGCTCATGAGATGCGGTTGCGTCACTTGTTACCAAGACTTGCTTCCTGACGTGATCGCTAATCTATGACCACAGCCCTATGCGCCTTGGCCTCTGTGTCGCAACTATATAACTGGTTTATGCCTGTGACGGACTGGCAATTCATAATTCCTTATGAACTCCTGGTTTCCCCCCCCCCCTCCGCTGAGGGGCTTTTCCTGTAAGAGGACTGGGCCTCCATGCTGTCTGAACGAAGTGTGAGATGAACACATGTGGCCTGCTTTGAAGGCAGGAACCTGGCGGTGTTTACTCCATCTGCTAGTTGACAGCAAATGGCTTGGATTTAGATCATGGCTAGCATTGATCATATTTCCACTTTCCTCACAGATGGCATGCAGGTAAACTTTGAAGAGGAAGCAGTGCTCTCACGAGCAGTAACCCCTTCAAACAACCGATCTGGAGTTGGACGCCGCTAAACTGATATAGATGACCTATCCTGAGGACAGAACAACCCCTTTAATCCAGCATAGCTACAAAGTATCTCAGCATTCATTTGCTTCCTATTTCTATTTTATTGCACAGTACAGCAGGATGTTCAGTACATTTGGAAAGTTTTGAGACCCTTTCACTTTTTTCACTTCTTGTTATGTTGCGGCCTTGTGCTAAAATAATTTTTAAAAAGTTTAACTTTTTCCTCATCATTCTGCACTCAATACCCCATAATGATAAATTGAAAACAGTGGGGGAGACTTAAGTAGAACTGTCTTAGTTGCCCATAGCAACCAATCAGATTTCCCCTTTCATTATCCAAAGGAGCTGTGAAAAATGAAAGGTGGAAGATGAGCCAGTTCTACTTTACACCAATTTGATAAATCTCCCCCAGTATGTTCAAAATCTTTGCTAATTTATTGAAAAGAAAAAATGAAACTATTGCATTGACACAAATATTTAGACTCTTTATTCGTTATTTTGTTGACACACAGTGATTACAGCCTCCAGTCTTTATGGGTATGATGCCACAAGGTGCGCGCACTTGGATTTAAGAATTTTCTTCTATTCTTCACTGCAGATCTTCTCAATCTCTCTCAGGTAGGATGGGGACCATTAGTGGACAACCATTTTCAAGTCTCTCCAATAGGATTTAAGTCAGGGGCCTCGTTGAGCAACTCAAGGACATTCACAGGGGTGTCCCTAAGTCACTCCTGTGTTGTATTGGCTGAGGTGGCACTCTGGATTGGGTTTTCATTAAGAATATCTCTGTTCTTTGCTCCATCCAGCTCTCCCTGAACAGTCTCCCTGTCCTAGCTGCTGCATAAGAACCACAGGGCATGAAACTGTGACCACCATGCTTCAGTGTAGGGAAGGTATTGGCAGATGATGTGCAGTGCCTGGTTTCTTCCAGACATGATGCTTAGACTTGAAGCCAAAAAGTTTAATCTTTTGTTTATCAGACTAAAGAATAGTTGTTTTTTTTCTTTGCAAACTCCAGATGGGCTTTCATGTGCCTTTTACTAGGGAGAGGTTTCTTTCTAGCTTCTCTGCCTTAAAGTCTAGACTGTCCAGTCTCTGATACGCATTGTCAGCTGTCAGACCTTATATAGACAGGGGTGTGTCTTTGCAAATCATGTCCTGTCAACTGGATTTAACACAGGAGGACTCCAATCAAGGTGTAAAAACATCCCAAAGATGATCAAGAGAAATGGGAGGTCCTCAGAGCTAAATTAAAAGTGTCATAGCAAAGGGTGTGAATACTTATGTCCATGCAAAATTTTACTTTAAAAAAAATAAAATAAATTAGCAAAAATTTCTAAAATTCTGTTTTCACTTTCTCATCATGGGATGTTGAGTTCAGAGTCACGGAGGAAAACGTGATTTTTTTTTTAATTTCAGCAGAAGGTCGCAACATAACAAAATGTGTAAAAAGAGTCTGAAACTTTCTGAATGCACTGTATTTTGGACCGCCCATGCCTTTTTTGCCCAGTTGAAAGATGATAAAAAGGTTATGCATCCTGATGTATTCTCTATTATGAAATGAAAGAGAAATAGCAAGCGAGTGCGAGGATCCTTCGGATTTCCCCACAAGATTCTCCCTTCTAAATGAATGGGTGCACAATAAAAACAGACAGCACACAGTCGATATCGAATTACTGGTCAGGGCACAGACTACTTTAACATTGCTCATCTGAAATAGCCTTTACACAGACAGGAAAAAGGACAAATTTTGCACAGCTGTATGAAGCATTAAATTATGTTATACCGTAAAACAATGGTGCTGTACTTCATTTGTCAAAGACAATGCCATGAATAATTTTCTATAGGAGCAGTAATTATTCATGTCAATTCTCATGTTTTTTATAAAGAGAACACATACAGTAATCACAGATAATTATAGCACTTCCCAAGCAGATCCAGTAAAAAGAAAGGACATTGTATACGTAAGCTAGAAATCTGAAATACTGTATGCTCTTAATTTTATCTGCATGGCTTCTTCTATTATATTTCTCCCCATGTCATACAGCATATTTGTAGTTTTGGAAGAATACAAATTACAGCACAAACAATGTTAATAAACATTTTTATTGAATGTTTTCCTTTCAAAAGGAATAATAGCAAATGTCACACATACAAAAGGCACAAGGAAACAATTCTAGAGCCATTATATTATTGTAGAGTTTTTCACTTAGGTTAGACATGTGTTTTATTATTGCTGTGACTTATGTGCGAGAAAATATTTTTAGAATATATCTTTCATGAAATTATGGTGCTCATTGGTGCTTAAGGCATACCCTTATCTCTATTCCAGTTTAGTAAAATAATGAACTAAAAATGATATACAGGATAACAAGGGTGTCTATCTAATAGACATTCTTCTGTAGCCAATTATGATGAAAATCAGATGGCCATGACGTTCATTAGATAGATAGATAGATAGATAGATAGATAGATAGATAGATAGACCCACAAGGAAACAGGTGAACCCCCCAAGGGCCACTGGAAAAGATGGGCTACTAGTCCCCCAACCCCTGAAGTGGCACATGGCACAGTAGACTGAATGAACTACATATAGATAGGCAGCACACAACATCTCAACCAACCTATGCTCATATAAAAAGTGTGTGGATTATTTAACTACCCAGTTGATTATTATAGATGCATCAGGTGGCTGAGATGACTTCTAGGCCTAGAGTCAGGCCAGTCAGTATCCTCTTTGCCAAGAGACCTGTCTTCTCGAAGTTGCTGCAGGGACCCCAATATCAGTCATCTTGAGTGCCTTACTTCTGTCGGCCACTGTGTGAGCGGGTAGTTTTTGCATGCAGCTGTACATCAGGCCCCTAGAAGAAATTTTACTGGTGGCACCCAAGTAGATGTAGTAATTGCAAGCAATGGGAATTACATACCCTGATTACTATAGTCTCTAGAATGCAATTACTATTACGGCTTATAGAATACTAGATTTATGTTTTTGTAAACTAGTTTTCTATAAGTAGTAAATACATAGTTTAGTAGTACAGTATATTGGTACTTAGATTTGGTTAAAGGATATGCTTCTAACTTGCAACAAAAGAAAACCCAAGATATACATTTTACAAATATGCTGAACTCTGTTTATTAGCGATTGAAGAAGACTTTAAAAGAGCACTGCTATTCACTTATGTAAAATTTTAATTTTCATGTTTATATTTTTATTGATGGATTTCTCAAGACAGTATTACACTGCTTTCACCATTAATGCAAGTTTTCAAAAAAAAATTTATTTTTTCTTTTCAATTGATAACGTTTTAAGGATAAATGTATGGTCACACTGCCAGGTTTCCTGATGCAGTTTAGGAGGCAAAATCAGAGTGGATCATAAAAGTAGAAAATGTATAAAGCACAGATACAACCTCTCTTTTTTTAATTTACTTCTGCTTTTGGCTCCCAAAACTACATCAGGAAACATGTGGTCGTACCCTTAGAATGTTTGATCTTTCCACTAAGGCCCCATTCACACGTCCGTATTTTGCGGATCCGCAAATTGCGGATCCACAAAACACGGACACCGGCAATGTGCAGTCCGCAATTTGCGGAACGCACATAATAGAAATGCCTTTTCTGGTCCGTGTATTCGGACAATAGGACATGTTCTATTTTTTTCGGGAGCCGCGGAACGGAATGAATTATGCGGATCCATTGAAATGAATGGATCCGCATAATTGTCCGCAAATGCGGAAACGGATGCGGAGAGCATGCAGATGCAAAATACGGACGTGTGAATGGGGCCTAAAATGCAAATTCATTTCAACCGGATGGGCACATTGTGGTAATAGGAGGGAGTGTGATAAGTGGCTGCCAAACCTCTCTCTTGAAATACTGTAAATTATTCCTACAGGGGATGCAGTGATGCACAAGC
This sequence comes from Rhinella marina, assembly GCA_900303285.1. Lineage (NCBI taxonomy): Eukaryota > Metazoa > Chordata > Amphibia > Anura > Bufonidae > Rhinella > Rhinella marina. Next base: position 17,388 of record ONZH01007657.1, on the reverse strand, counting down.
TGGTCAGGCTGTGTAAGATAGTTGGCTGATTTACAGTATGTGTTGCTTGTATGGCCAGTAGATTTTTTGTTTTGTTTTTTGTTTCAAGTTTTAGGAATCCTTGAAATCCTGTCATAAATGGGATGAATTTTATAATAACTAATTACATAAAATGTGACCTAGTGAGTAGCAAGATTTCTAATGTCACTTTTACTTTTAATTGGATGTAATGTGAATATTTACATTTTAATTACACTATAAAATCAGGGCTAAACACAATAAACGTAATTAACCATGTATCTCGTTATTGTAATTGCTATTATAAATAAACTGGCTACTAAGGCTGAGTTCACACTTCAGTTATTTGATCAGCTATTTCCATCAGTTATTGTGACCAAAAATGGGTTGGGGTCAAAAACACAGGACAGGCGCAGATCTTTCCATTATACCTTTTCTCTGTTTCTTCTGGTTTTGGCTCACAATAAGGCTCCATTCACACGTCCTGTTTTTCTCTCCTGATTCGATCCTGATTTTTTCAGGACCCATTGGAATGAATGGATCCAGATCAGGATCGAATCAGGAAAGAAAAACAGGACGTGTGAATGGAGCCTAAGTGGTGGAAATAACTGACCCAATAACTGAAGTGTGAACTCAGCCAACATAGCAATCACAGGAATGCTGGGAGATTTCAACTCCATCTGTATTTAGCATTGGACTATGCAGGCTGTAACAGGAGCACTATAATACAGTATGCAGTGTAATTTCAATATTGCCCAATATTTTAGACAGGTTAAGCACTGATTGGTGTCCATTTGGTGGGTGCAAATACTCTGACCATGTATAATTTTTGCTTCCTCAAAGAATGAATCTGATTTTGTCTTTGTAATTTTTGTAATGTGGTTGATCAGTTTCTTGTACCTGCAAAAAATGGAAAACTTTTTTTTTAACAACAGTGAAACCATTTTTCTCATTAAAAAATAGACAGAAGATGGGTATCCTCGTGTTTTGACTGTGGTTTACCACAGACCCATAGACTTCTTTCGACATGTGGATGCGCCACAAAATAGACCAAAGTAGTGCATGTCTCCATTCTTTTCGGGTTTGCGTGAATAAACATTCGAAAATCAATGCTTATGTGTGCTGTCTCTGAAGCCACAGTATCTCCACTTCTGGGTGGACTTAAGTTGTTGGCTTTACAAACAGTGGAGGAGCACAGCTGCTGGAAGGATTCTTGCATGGTAAGTATTCGCTTGTCCCTACACAATGCTCACTTCCTTCTGCAGAGGCTTCACTGCCACCAATGAGTGCAGGCAACCAAATTTAATCCAGAGGGCATTAGCAAAATCGCCATTCTACTACGAATTGCTTCAACACCCTGCCAGCAATGACTTACAATGTACAAGTAATCATATTGGTGGCATAGGGCATGAGAGGCCAGGGATATTCCTGTCAAACAAAAAGTGGGGGAGTGAATTGAACACTAAAAAGAGGAGCAGTAACAGTGCTCTAACTGCCTAATCTGCATAAAAATAAAAGTTTTGCCCCTAGTGGGATCTTTTACAAACTGTCTCATGAAGTGGTGCCGCAGCAAGATGAGGAACTTTCTCCCCTTTGCAGTTGATGTAGAACTATGACCCCAGTCAATATCTGGGAAGTTAAAATCCTCATGCATCCTCGTGCAGCCTGCCCTATTTGGTTATACAGTTGATTGTCTATCTCCTCAGTGATATTAGGGGGTCTTAGACCAAGCATGATTTTTCAGTGTTTATTTGCCTCTGTAACTGCACCCATAAGGTTTCAACATCCATCTCATCATCTTCAATTTGCTCATCTCTACCGTTGACTCTTATCATGTTTCCATTTATCAGGTTTCAAAGCAATCTATGCTGGAATCAGCAACCATTCATGTAACATTTAAATGTGGGAAATATATGTCATCCAGACATGTAGTCTACCTGCCATAGCATAAACATGTCTTTGTATAACCAGGCTTAAAGGGGTTGTCCGAGTTACAAAAAAAAAAAAACATATAGCACTGTAAATCTGATGGGCAGCAATATATAACTAATCTAAGCAAGTTTTAGGCAAAAAAAGTCTATTTCCTCATTTCCCTGGTTCTCTTCTGGCCTTTGTTTACATGCATATAACAACAATCTCTGCAAAGGGAATGAATACAAGTGCTGAGTGACATGTCTGCCTGCTGGGATACTCAGCAGCATGTTGTATGTGTAGGACTACAAGTCCCAGCCAGTGGCGTACCGCCCATAGTGGCAGACCACGCCACTGCTATGGGGCCCGCAGCACAGGGGGGCCCGGAGCGAACGGGAGGCCCCGCCCCCTACTCTGCATCATTAAGATGTGTCCTGTCCCTGCGCTCCGGGCCTCTCCTGGCCCCCTCACCTCTGCTCACCGCCGCAACCCGGACGTTCCTGTGCGCTCCCACTTGCCCCGCCTCCTCCCTCATGCCGCCGGCTGCTACTGGACTCTTTTGCAGCGCGGCGAAAGAGGAGAAAGAAGACCAAGGCCCAGCCCCCTCCAGAGTGGCGTCAGGACAATGGACAAGTAAATGTAAGTTTTTATGTGTTATGTGTATGTATGTATGTATGTATGTATGTGTGTGTGTATGTATGTGTGGGTATATGCATACACTGTGCCAGACAATATACATTATACCTCTACTGTGTATATACTGTATATTGTACAGCGTGGTGCAGGGGTTATATTGTCCGGCATGGTGTAACTGCCATGCATTTGTTGTACAGTATATATTGTAATCCCTGTACCATGCTATACAATGTACAGTATAATCCATACACCATACTGTATAATATACAGTATAATCCATACACCATACTGTATAATATACAGTATAATCCGTACACCATGCTGTATAATATACAGTATAATCCATACACCATACTGTATAATATACAGTATAATCCGTACACCATGCTGTATAATATACAGTATAAGGAAACATGCCTCACTCCGGAGTTTTAGGAAGGAGTTTTTGCGTAGTGCCATCCCTGTGTTTCTGGTTTTTCATGTGTTTTATTATTAATATACAGTATAATCCCTGCACCAGGCTGTATAATATACAGTATAATCCCTACACCATGCTGTATAGTATACAGTATAATCCATACACCATGCTGTATAGTATACAGTATAATCCGTACACCATGCTGTATAATATACAGTATAATCCGTACACCATGCTGTATAATATACAGTATAATCCGTACACCATGCTGTATAGTATACAGTATAATCCCTACACCATGCTGTATAGTATACAGTATAATCCCTACACCATGCTGTATAGTATACAGTATAATCCCTACACCATGCTGTATAATATACAGTATAATCCGTACACCATGCTGTATAATATACAGTATAATCCGTACACCATGCTATATAGTATACAGTATAATCCCTACACCATGCTGTATAGTATACAGTATAATCCGTACACCATGCTGTATAATATACAGTATAATCCGTACACCATGCTGTATAATATACAGTATAATCCATCCTTGTGGCTGCCCCCATTCAGTATAGCGTCTCCTTAATTTAAAAAATAAATAAATAAATCAGTAGCTTATGTATACATTTCTTTATTGGCAAATGGGGGTGTGGCATGGGAGGAGCCAGGGCAGCATGTGGGATGGGCCGGGGTAGTGGGCGGGGTTAGGGGCCCCATTCAGATTCTTGCTATGGGGCCCAATGATTTCTATGTACGCCCCTGGTCCCAGCTGTACAATGACACTGCTGATACAGTACACACAGGAACTTCCCCCTACCTTTCTGCTCTGCAGAACTCCTCTGTCAGCTCATGTGCCCAGCATTTCTCTCCTCACTGTCTGCAGTTACTGTAGTAAAGTCTTCAGCCCTGTGCTGGCTGAAGGGGTTAATGTTTTATCTGAAAAAATCCAGGGAGAAGGAGACACAGAGCAGCCGGCAGCTCAGGGGGATTGGCCAGCACAGTGACGTCTGGTGTACAGACTGTTATCTGCTTAGTGCACGAATACAAGATTAGCAGGGAGCCAAGCTGGCATCACAGGTCATGTGACCCTGAGTGAAATCTGAGAAAGGAGCAGCTTTGGAAACAAAAAGTGCATTTAAAAGCTGTTATATTTGACTAGTTAGAAACATACAAAGAACAAAAAAATAACTTAGACAACCCCTTTAAGGACCAGGCTTGTTTGTCACTGACCAAGTCATTTTTTTGTTTATTCATTGCTGCATTCAAAAACCAATAACTTTTTTCTGCCTATGCAACTTTATGAATGCTTGTTTTTCAGTTGTAAGTCAGTTTGTGAAATTTCTTCCCTCCGAGATAGTCCACCATCAACTGTGAGCGGTATTATTGCAAGGTGGAAGTGCTTAGGAACCACAGCAACTGAGCCATAAAGTTGCAGAACATGAAAGTTACAGAGTGGGGTCACTAAGTGCTGAGGCGCATAGTACATAAAAGTTGCCGACTCTCTGCTGAATCACTCATCTACAGAGTTTCAAACCTCCTGTGGCATTACCATCAGCACACAAACTGTGTACTGGGGCCTTCATGGCATGGGTTTCAGTGGTCAAGCAGCTAATTGCAAACCAAGCACAATGCCAAGCATAGGATGTAGCTGTGTAAAGCATGCCATCAATGGACAGTGAAAACATGTGCTGTACATCTTATGGAAGAGTGGCAAGAAGAAAGCCATTTCTGTAGGTCCGCTCACCCCTGCAGTCCTGGGATAGTGATTCTTAGTGGGCTAAAGGACCTTCCTGACGTCATCCGCCAATGTGACCAGCAGGGGAGGAGCTAGAGGAGCTGAGAGCTGTGTGTGCAGAGAGAAGCCATGCTGGAGTTTAGTGAGGCCTAGCTGTGTGTGTCTTTCCCTGTGTGTGTCTCTGTCCCTGTGTGTCTGTCTGTCCCTCTGTGTCCCTGTGTTGTCCCTATCCTTTTGTGTGTGTGTTCCTGTCACTGTGTGTCCCTGTGTCCCTGTCTGTCCCTGTGTGTGTCGCTGTCCCTGTGTGTGTCCCTGTGTGTGTCCCTGTCCCTGTGTGTGTCCCTGCCCCTGTGTTTTTCCCTGTCCCTGTGTACCGCTATCCCAGTCCGTGTGTTTTTCATTGTCCCTGTGTGTCGTTCTCCCTGTGTGTCCCTATGTGTCCTTGTCCCTGTGTTGTCCCTGTCCCTGTGTGTGTTTTTCGCTGTCCCTGTGTGTCGCTATCCCTGTCCCTGTGTGTTTTTTGCTGGCCCTGTGTGTCCCTATCCCTGTGTGTCCCTGTCCGTTTGTCCGTGTTTGTCGCTGTCCCTGTGTGTCCCTTTGTGTCGCTGTCCCTGTGTTCCCTTTGTGTCGCTGTCCCTGTGTGTCCCTTTGTGTTGCTGTCCCTGTTGCTGTCCCTTTGTGTCGCTATCCCTGTGTGTCCCTTTTTGTCGCTGTCCCTGTTTGTCCCTTTGTGTCGCTGTCCCTGTGTGTCCCTTTGTGTCGCTGTCCCTGTGTGTCGCTGTCCCTGTGTGTGTGTGTCCATGTCCGTTTTTCACTGTCCTTGTTTGTCCCTGTCCCTGTGTGTCCCTGTCCCTGTGTGTTTTTCGCTGTCCCTGTCTCCCTGTGTATTTTTCGCTGTCCCTGTGTGTCCATGTCCGTGTGTGTCTGTCCTCCTGTGTGTGTCTGTCCTCCTGTGTGTGTGTCTGTCCTCCTGTGTGTGTGTCTGTCCTCCTGTGTGTGTGTCTGTCCCTGTGTGTCTCCGTCACCATGCCCACAGTGTTCCTATGTCTTGACACAGCTGCATCAGGACATTCTGTGGGGGCAAGAAGAAGAAGACTGAAGAGGAGACAGCGTGGCCAGCATGGAGTCTTGTGGGAGAGGCACAGGGAGGCACTCTAAGGTAACACTACCACATAATCTACACTAGTGTTATCTGTGGTTTTACATAGGACTGCAGTCAACACTCCAAATTGGAAAACAAATGCAATTCCTCCACCGTATTACGGGTTTTGTTCCTACGGCGTTTCCTTTGCAGCACATGGGGGTGTGGCAGGGGAGGAGCCAGGGCAGGAGGTGGGATGGGCCAGGGGTGGGTACTGGGCGGAGTTAGGGGGCCCAATTTAGATTCTTGCTATAGGGCCCAATGATTTCTATGTATGCCCCTGGTACGTATGTTAAAATATTCAACGTTAACTGCTAAGTGTCTATAAGTATGTCTACGTTACGGGGAGATAAAAAGGAATTAAACAATTTAACTTATACTGCCAGAGACAGGATGTCCTTGACTCACTGAAAAATGAACCAGTTCATTGGGGTTTATTTAAGCAAAAAGAAGTTTCAGTATATTAATAGAGCTGACCAAGTTGCAGATATTGGATAAAATTTAAGTCCCAACCTTCCAATTTCCAACTTGAATAGTCAAGCCTGGGGCTGAAGCAAACGATTATTTTAGTAATCAAGTAATCCATGGATTAATCCAACGATTAATCGAGTACTCTAATAAGAAATGATTAATTAAAAGAACGTTTAGCTTTATAAAAAGTCATCAACCCCCGTGCTATCATTCCTATATGCCATCAGTTACCCCCAATGCCATCAGCTCCCCTATGCCATCAGGCCCCTGTGCTACCAGCTTGCCCACCAGTGCCTCCAGCTTGCCCCCAGGTGCCCCTCATTGCCATCAGGTGCCTCTCAGTGCTAACAGCTTGCCCCCCAGTGCCACAGGCTTGCCCACCAGTGGATCCAGCTTGCCCCCCAGTGCCTACAGCTGCTCCCCAGTGCCACCAGCATGCCACAAGGTGCCCCCCAGTGCTACCAGCTTGTCCCCCACTGCCTTCAGGTGCCCCCATTGCCATCAGGTGCCCCCCATTGCCACCAGCTTGCCCACCAGTGCCACCAGCTTGCCTCTAGTGCCTCCAGGTGCCCCCCAGTGCCTTCAGGTGCCCCCCCATTGTCATCAGGTGCCTCCAGGTGCCCCCCAGTACCATCAGCTTGCCCCAGGTGCCCCCCAATGCCACCAGCTTGCCCACCAGTGCCTTCAGGTGCCACCAGCTTGCCCCCCAGTGCTTCCAGCTTGCCCCCAGGTACCCCAGTGCCTCCAGATTGCCCCCCAGTGCCTCCAGGTGCCCCCCATTGCCATCAGGTGCCTCCAGGTGCCCCCAATTGCCATCAGGTGCCCCCCAGTTCCACCAGCTTGCCCCCAGTCCCACCAGGTGCCTCCAGTTGCCCCCCAGTGCCACCAGCTTGCCCCCCAGTGCCACAAGCTTGCCCTCCCAGTTCCTCCAGCTTGCCCCCCAGTGCCTCCCAGTACCACACAGCTTGCCCCCAGTGCCTTCAGGTGCCCCCCTTGCCATCAGTTCTCCCCCCCTTTGCCATCAGTTCCCCCCCCTCCTGCAATCAGTTCTCTCCACACCGTCCCCTTGCCATCAGTTCTCTCCACACACCCACCCTCCCACCCTTTGCCATCAGTTTTCCCCAGCAGCAGTTAAGATGTAATACTTACATGTCCTGTAGAATCGCCTCCGTACAAGCCAAGGCTTTTCCACGGTCCCGCGCTGCACTGTGTTCCTGACATACACACTGCGTCAGGGATATGATGTAGTGTGACGTCGGGTCAAAGTGCATCGTGGGACCATGGAAGAGCTGCAGTGTGTACGGAGACGCTTCTACAGGACATGTAAGTATTACATCTGAACTGCTGCGTGCCGACGGAGACCACGGAGAGGGTGTAATAGAAAGTGCTTTACTCCCGCTTTGCGGTCACGTGACAGAAATGAATCCCCGATGCAGAAAATTTGCATCGAGGATTTTTTTGTGTCGATTTCATTGTTTAGATCGATGAATCATTTCAGCCCTAGTCATGACATCTTAATTGCTACCAAATCTCTGATTCAACATTGTTCACAATTTTCAGATTTGCAGCATAGTAGTGCAGCATAGATTTTTCAGTATAGTAGTGTCACATACAGTGGCTCCTCGGGTAACATTGGCCTTACATTACAATATTTCAATATACAGTGGCTTTTCCTGGGCCATTGTAATGTGAAACCACATTTAACTTGCTGCAAAGAAGGCCAATCCGCAGATAAATTATACCACTTTTCCCTACAGCTACAGTGTATAATTAATACTTATGGATGTATGGATGCTATATACTGATCCCACAATCATTCTCAATTTCAGAAAATTTTAGATTTTTTATTATTATTTTTAAAATATATTTTTATAACTTTCTCTATAAAAGGCATTTTGTATTTACTATTTACAGAATCATACAAGACCCATAACTGCAACGGCCTAGTTGGTGGAAGTTACTTGTTAGTTATTATCATTTATAATGTTTTTGATATTTTATTATAGGTTGTCAAAAATCTTTTATACTTAACTGAATAAGCAATTGTATCAAATTCCTCCTCTATATAGTGAGGGTTATATCAAGACCATGTGGAGTCAACTAATTACACGTGATCCTCACAATCTACCAGCTATACAACCTCATCACAATATTACATTCTATTGTCAGATAGTGTGAGTGCCAGCTATATAGTTTATATTTGAGTATTAACTTTTTTGCTGTCTTGATGGATAGCTAGCCCCCAGCTAGGGCACCCACTGATTTTATGAGTGCGGGACAATAGCCCCACGGGTGGCCTGGCCTGCACAGCATCATTGTAATCAATGATGCTGTGTGCTCCCGTGCACACGATCGATGCCGCTCTGGGACATATGGCCCGCTCACGGACCATATGTCTCAGAGGGCATATTGTCGTGTGAAAGGGCCCTAATTCTGATTATTTTAAAGGGAGTCTTTCACCTGTTTTTCACCTATATAACTATCAGCAGTGCCCCACAGAAGATTGCATACACATCCCAGACATACCTGTGTGCACTTTGTGTCTGTATTACATGTCCAGGAAAAGCACTTTTATTCTGCTGGAAAACAGCTCCCAGCTCTGCTGCTGCAAGTGCTCAAAGCAAACCAGACTGAGAGAGGGGAGGGCTGCTTTAGCTGCTCATATCTTGGGATTGGTAGCAGATAGAAAAATGGTTCTGACCTTATTTGAAATTTGGCATTCCAAAATCACAGCATTATATCCAGTATATCAGAAGATATAGCTGTTATAGAAATCGAGTCGGGAGAGAAAGCTGTTTTTAGTTTCACTTTCAGCTGGGCACTTGGGAGCTGTTTTCCAGCAGAAAAAGGGCTCATGCACATGACTGTTGCCAGTCCGTGCCCATATTGCGGCCCGCATACGACGGGTCCACAATGCACGGGCACCGGCCGTGTGCAACCTGCATCACGGATCGCGGACCCATTCAGTTCAATGGGTCCACAATCTGAGAGATGCGGAGCGGAGGCACCGATCGGAACACTACGGAAGAACTACGATGTGCTTCCGTGGTGTTTATGGCCGTGCCTCTGTACCGCAAAAAAGTAGCGCAAGCACTACTTTTTGAGCTGCAGACCCTCAGAGGCGGATCCCAATTAAATGAATGGGTCCACGAACTACAGTCCACAGCACGGGCACTGACTGCACACAGGGCATGAGCCCTAAAAGTGCTTTTCCTGAACATGGAATACAGACACACAGTGCACACAGGTATGTCTGGGATGTCTCTGTGGGGCACTGCTGTTAGTTATATAGGTAAAAAACAGGTGAAAAACTGCCTTTAACAAATTTGTTATTGAACTGTTTTTTGTTGGGGTTTTTTGTCAACTCCCAATTTTCCGCCTGCACATTTATGCTTCAAAATGTGTGCACAGACTCACATTAGATAATGTGATTTATAATAAGGGTTGTCACTTGTCACTAATAGAAAGTATCTTTCAGTACAGATGATAAAAGAATTGGGAACAAATAATTTCCACACTGAAAGCAATAGTATTGCATTAGTAAAAGTTGAGACCTCCTTATAATTCAATGTTCATGAAACAAAGTGGCTGTTTTCCATTCTGGCTAATTAAGGTAAAATAACATAATTATATTTCTAAAATTGCCTTCTGTGGGCCTGCTTTTATGAGACAAAAATAAAACGCATGTTTAAAGAAATATTCTTATGAACGCTAATTACCCAGCCCATAAAACCTTATTGTTAACTATTGACAATAGTAAAAACTAGCAATTAGTAACTGCAGTTAGTCATTGTATATGTAATTTATTTTTCAGTAGCATCATATTTACTCTTTTATCTATGTTCTCAGCAGTTATGGTACAAAGCTGACATCAATTATCCTAAATTGTGTCCATGACACACACTCTCTCCACTTACATTAAAGGGGTTCTGCAGTTCTTTTAAACTGATGATTTATCTTCTGGATAGACCATCAGCATCTGATTGGCAGGGGTCCTGGCAGGTGCTCCTGGAGTGCCACTGCCTTCTCAAATAGGTGATCGGCGGGGATCCCGGGTGACGGACCCCCGCCAATCAGATGCTGATGATCTATCCAGAGGATAGATCATCAGTTTAAAAGAACTGCAGAATCCCTTTAAGCATATAAATTGTAAACTTATGTAAACTAACATATGTGATTAGTGTGGAAAAGCAATGGCAAGAAGGCAGCGCAGGCACAGCTAATCTTATACTGATGACCAATCTTCCATCAATAAAAATAACATGCACAACCCCTTTAAGGGGTGGATTCTGCCTGGAATCTCTCTAGTAATGACAACTATAGTGCCCCAGTAGTGTGCTACCAAAGTATCCAATAATTTTTTTTTTTTTTTTTAAATACGAGTCCCGTTCTAATCCACCACCTGAGGTGCAAGTCACAGGCCTCTTCCAGGTTTGCATCCCTGTGCCATTTGTACACTGCCTCATATAGTAGCTTGTGGCCCAAGAGGGTGAATGATGGGGCAGAAAGCCATGGGCTCCCATGCCCTGATACAATATTCAATTATACGACTAAATTTAAGAGGGCACCTTCAGTCGCCAGCCAGGTACATAAGCATCTGATGCTCCCAGTGTTAATTAACACAGAAAGCATCAGATTATGTACCCGACCAACAGTGAGGCTCAGGCAGCCCCCTAGGCATCAGCCCCCCTGGGAAATTTCCCTGTAGGGTCTGTGGCAAGTCTGCCACTGGCTGGTGGTTCTCCTGTATAGATCACTGTCAGGGACGTAGCTAAAGCCTGATGGTCCCTGGTGTTCAGCTTGGGCCTCCCCTTCCCTCGGTGTTTTTTGGCAAGGGTGCACCTATTCTTTCTGTGGCCTGAGGCACCCCCATGCAAAATTATCAACCTAAACCTCTCAATAAATACAGCAAGTGAGTCGACCAGTATGCACCAACATTGGGAACACGTAGAAGAGACCTGGGAACAGATATTGGTTGAGACATGCTTGAATCTGATCAAGAGCATGTCCAGAAGGATTCAGGCAGTGTTAAAAGCTAAAGGTGGATTTACAAAATACTATCAAAACAGTAATAATGCGTTACATGACAAGAATCTGCATAACTTATTACATGCTCAATAGTTGAAAGTCCAATTTATGTATGAGACAGCCAAGATGATTGTCTATAAAATGATGGTAATCTCACTTTCAAAGCTGTAGTGGATGGTGAGATATGGAGCCCGAAAGTCACAAGTTCAAAACATTGTTACCCTTTTGCTTGTCAGTGTACATAGCATAAAATGGGACATACTAAAAAGAATGAAGAAAAAGAATGAAGAAAAAGAATGAACAGTCTAACATATTTGTACAAATATATAGAGAGGTAAAATGGTTTCATATGTTTCCTACACATGAAATGAACACATATTCCACATAAACTGACAGGCAGTGCATTCCCTGTGCTTCCTAGATGTGGAATGAACAGGTTAGACGTGTAGATAATAGTGGAATGAACACAAATTCCACAAAAACAGGCATGTCATAACTTCCCTGTGCTTCTTAGACATGGAATGAACAGTTTAGATGTGTAGATACTGATGGAATAAACACATATTCCACATAAACTAACATGTTGTAAATTCCCTGTGCTTCCTAGACATGGAATGAATGGGTAAGACTTGTAAATAATAGTTGAATTGACACATATTCCACATTAACTGACATGCAGTGAATTCCTTATGCTTCCTAGACATGGAGTGAACAGGTTAGATATGTAGATAATAGTGGAATTAACACATATTCCACATACACAGACATGCAGTGCATCCCCTGTGCTTCCTAGACATGGAACGAACAGAACAGGTTAGATGTGTAGATAATAGTGGAATGAACTCATATTCCACATAAACAGACATGCAGCGAATTCCCTGTGCTTCCTAGACATGGAATGAACAGGTTAGATTTGTAGATAATAGACGAATGAACAAATATTCCACAGTAACAGACATGCAGTAAATTCCCTGTGCTTCCTAGACGTGGAATGAACAGGTTAGATGTGTAGATAATAGTGGAATAAACACACATTCCCCATTAACTTACATGCAGTGTATTCCCTGTGCTTCCTAGATATGAAATGAACATGTAAGATGTGTGGAAAATAGTTGAATGGACAGATATTCCACATAAACTGACATGTAGTGAATTACCTGTGCTTCCTAGACATGGAATGAACAGGTTAGATGTGTAGATGAATAGTGAAATCAACACATATTCCACATAAACAGGCATGTAGTGAATTTCCCTGTGCTTTCTAGACATGGAATGAACAGGTTAGATGTGTAGATAATAGTTGAATGAACACATATTCCACATAAACAGACATGCAGTCATTTCCTGTGCTTCCTAAACGTGGAATTAACAGGCTAGATTTGTAAATAATAGTGGAATGAACACATATTCCACATAAATAGACATGTCATGATTTCCCTATGCTTCCTAGACATGGAATGAACAGGTTAGATGTGTAGATAATAGTTGAATGAACACATATTCCACATAAACAGACATGCAGTAATTTCCTGTGCTTCCTAGACGTGGAATTAACAGGCTAGATTTGTAAATAATAGTGGAATGAACACATATTCCACATAAATAGACATGTCATGATTTCCCTATGCTTCCTAGACATGGAATGAACAGGTTAGATGTGTAGATAATAGACGAATGAACAAATATTCCACAGTAACAGACATGTAGTGAATTCCTAGGCTTCCTAGACGTGGAATGACAGGCTAGATTTTGTAATAATAATGGAATGAACACATATTCCACATAAAGACATGTATGATTTCCCTATGCTTCCTAGACATGGAATGAACAGGTTAGATGTGTAGATAATAGACGAATGAACAAATATTCCACAGTAACAGACATGTAGTGAATTCCCTAGGCTTCCTAGACGTGGAATGAACAGGCTAGATGTGTAGATAATAATGGAATGAACACATATTCCACATTAACTGACATGTAGTGAATTCCCTGTGCTTCCTAGACATGGAATGAACAGGTTGGATGTGTAGATAATAGATGAATGAACAAATATTCCAACAGTACAGACATGGCAGTAAATTTTCCTGTGCTTCCTAGACGTGGAATGAACAGGTTAGATGTGTATATAATAGACGAATTAACAAATATTCCACAGTAACAGACATGCAGTAAATTCCCTGTGCTTCCTAGATGTGGAATGAACAGGTTAGACTTGTAAATAATAGTTGAATTGACACATATTCCACATTAACTGACATGCAGTGAATTCCTTGTGCTTCCTAGACATGGAATGAACAGGTTAGAATTTTACAAAATAGTCGAATGAACACATATTCCACATAAACAGACATGCAGTAAATTCCCTGTGCTTCCTAGACATGGAATGAACAGGCTAGATGTGTAGATAATAGTGGAATGAACACATATTCCACATAAACAGGCATGTCATGATTTCCCTGTGCTTCCTGGATTTGGAATGAAAAGACTAGATGTATAGATAATAGTGGAATGAACACATAATGTTCCACAAAAACAGACATGCAGTGCATTCCCTGTACTTCCTAGACATGGAATGAACAGGTTAGATGTGTAGATAATAGTGGAATGAACACATATTCCACATAAATAGGCATGTCATGATTTCCCTATACTTCCTAGACATGGAATAATCAGGTTAGATGTGTAGATAACAGTGGAATGAAAACACATTCCACATAAACAGACATGCAGTGCATTCCCTGTGCTTCTTAGACCATGGAATGAACAGGTTAGATTTGTAGATAATAGTGGAATGAACACATATTTTCCACATTAACTGATATGCAATGAATTCCCTGTGCTTCCTAGACATGGAATGAACAGGTTAGATTTGTAGATAATAGTGGAATGAACAAATATTCCACATTAACAGACATGCAGTGAATTCCCTATGCTTCCTAGAAATGGAATGAACAAGTTAGAATGTTACAAAATAGTCGAATAAACATATATTCCAAATAAACAGGCATGCAGTAAATTCCCTGTGCTTCCTTGACATGGAATGAACAGGTTAGATGTGTAGATAATAGTGGAATAAACACATATAAAACATAAACTGACATGTAGTGTATTCCCTGTTTTTCCTAGATGTGGAATGAACAGGTTAGATCTGTAGATAATAGTGAAATTAACACATATTCCACTTTGACTGACATTGTAGTGAATTCTCTGTGCTTCCTAGCAGTGGAATGACATGTAAGATGTGTAGGATAATAATGGAATGAACACATAATTTCACATAAACATGCATTTCGTAAAATTCCCTGTGCTTCCTAGTCATGGAATGAAGAAATGTTTTGTGAAATGAACACAGGAAGGGGACTTATAAGTGACAGGGGCACTTTATGTAGTATGGGCAACTTTTTTTTAAGGTAAATTTTTGTTGAACATTTTCTTAGTTTGTTACATATACATATACAAATGCATTGAATGCTATAGAGAAATATTGTACATTTCAACTTAAAGCAACAAACATCAAAACCAGGAAATCGTAGTTGCCGCGACTATCATGCAATCATTAAACATGCCTCTTACAAATACTAAGGAGTGTTGGTGAAAGTGATACCCCCCCTCCCCCGACTGTCACATCCACTCTATGAGCGGAGGTCATAAAGCATACCTTTTATCATGGTTATAACTAGATATGGAAGGAATGGACCTGCTACCAAAACATTCGAGAGACCATCCTGTTGTGTTATAGCGTAACTCTCGGGACCTCTGGGGTTAGTGCTGGAAATTCAGAGAACCATGGGAGTAACAGATCATAAAATTTTTGAAGTTGACCACATCTACATGCGAACAGTCTATCTTGTTGACCACATCTACATGCGAACAGTCCGTCTTGTATGTACAGTATTCTGCTAAAAACTCATTTAGGGATTGCAAGGTAGGGGGCAAAGGGGACCGTGACTTTCCTGCTATCAACAGTTTGGCGACAATAAGATGTGGCATAGCATTTGAGGAGTTTGCAGGGAAAATTCATCTATACCTACAGCTCTCAGAGTGCATCCCCACCCCTAGATCTTGTTGCCAATTTTCAAAATGGGGAAGTGTCACCACTTCCTCAGAACATTGCAATTTGTTTTAGAGGTGCCTAGTGGATTTAAATTCTGGGGACGGTAATCCCATCAAGAAGCTATAAATTGACAATAGTACCCATGTTACAGACCCAGGGTGTTGGGCTAAATAGTACTTGATCCTTGAATATGAATATGTGTTCATTCCACTATTATCTACACATCTTACATGTTCATTCCACATCTAGGAAGCACAGGGAATTTACTACATGTCAGTTTGTTTTATATGTGTTCATTCCACTATTATCTACACATCTAACCAGTTCATTCCATGTCTAGGAAGCACAGGGAATTTACTACATGCCTGTTTACGTGGAAATTGTGTTCATTTCACTATTATCTACACATCTTACATGTTCATTCCACGTCTAGGAAGCACAGGGAATTCCCTACATGTCTGTTTATGTGGAAATGGCCTTCATTCCACTATTATTTACACATCTAACCTGTTCATTCCATGTCAAGGAAGCCCAGGGGAATTAACTATTTGCCTGTTTATGTGGAATATGTGTTCATTCCACTATTATCTACACATCTTACATGTTCATTCCACATCTAGGAAGCACAGGGAATTTACTACATTTCAGTTTACGTTTTCTATGTGTTCATTCCACTATTATCTACACATCTAACCAGTTCATTCCATGTCTAGGAAGCACAGGGAATTCACTACATGCCTGTTTACGTGGAAATTGTGTTCATTTCACTATTATCTACACATTTTACATGTTCATTCCATGTCTAGGAAGCACAGGGAATTTACTACATGTCAGTTTATGTTTTATATGTGTTCATTCCACTATTATCTACACATCTAACCTGTTCATTCCACCTCTAGGAAACACAGGGAATTCACTACATGCCTGTTTACGTGGAATATGTGTTCATTCCACTATTATCTACACATCTTACATGTTCATTCCACATCTAGGAAGCACAGGGAATTTACTACATCTCAGTTTATGTTTTATATGTGTTCATTCCACTATTATCTTCACATCTAACCTGTTCATTCCATGTTAAGGAAGCACAGGGATTTCACTGTGTGTCTGTTTATGTGGAATATGTGTTCATTTCACTATTATCTACACATCTAACTTGTTCATTCCACGTCTAGGAAGCACAGGGATTTCACTGTGTGTCTGTTTATGTGGAATATGTGTTCATTCCACTATTATCTACACATCTTACATGTTCATTCCACATCTAGGAAGCACAGGGAATTTACTACAAGTCAGTTTATGTTTTATATGTGTTCATTCCATTATTATCTACACATCTTACATGTTCATTCCATGTCTAGGAAGCACAGGGAATTCACTACATGCCTGTTTACGTCTAATATGTGTTCATTCCACTATTATCTACACATCTAACCTGTTCATCCCACATCTAGGAAGCACAGGGAATTTACTTTGTCAGTTTATGTTTTATATGTGTTCATTCCATTATTATCTACACATCTTACATGTTCATTCCACATCTAGGAAGCACAGGGAATTTACTACATTTCAGTTTACGTTTTCTATGTGTTCATTCCACTATTATCTACACATCTAACCAGTTCATTCCATGTCTAGGAAGCACAGGGAATTCACTACATGCCTGTTTACGTGGAAATTGTGTTCATTTCACTATTATCTACACATTTTACATGTTCATTCCATGTCTAGGAAGCACAGGGAATTTACTACATGTCAGTTTATGTTTTATATGTGTTCATTCCACTATTTATCTACACATCTAACCTGTTCATCTCCACCTCTAGGAAACATAGGGAATTCACTACACGCCTGTTTTACGTGGAATATGTGTTCATTTCCACTATTATCTAACACATCTTACGTATTCATTCCACATCTAGGAAGCACAGGGAATTTACTACATGCCAGTTTTATGTTTTATAGTGTTATTCCACTATTATCTA
>ONZH01007656.1:0-17282 GCA_900303285.1 Rhinella marina | reverse complement strand
GCTTGGCTGTCTTTGTCGTGATCCCCGGGTCAAGAGGATACTGTCCACCAATGACTATTGGGTGTACACCCTCCTTGACCCACGCTACAAGGACAACTTTGCCCAACTTATACCCGTGGAGGAAAGGAGCACCCGAGTCAGTTTCTACCACAGGGCCCTGGTTCAGAAACTGCTACAGGCCTTTCCAGACCAGTCGAGCAACAGGGGGCGGACTGCAGTGGCTGAAGTTGGAGAGGAGAGGAGGGGGAAAGTCAGTGTAGGCGCCAAGGGCAGGGGTACACTATTCCATGCTTTTGCCAAGTTTCTTAAACCCCAGCAAGACAGTACGACACAGCCAGAGGGCAGGCAGAGCAGGGCGGAACAGTACCGCAAGATGGTGAGGGAGTATGTCGCGGACCAGACCAACGTCCTGACCGATAACTCCACGCCATATAATTACTGGCTGGCCAAGCTGGACAGGTGGCCAGAACTTGCGCAGTACGCTCTTGAGGTGCTTGCCTGCCCTGCTGCAAGTGTACTGTCTGAAAGGGTTTTTAGTGCCGCCGGGGGTATCATTACGGACAAACGGACGCGCCTGTCCACCGACAACGTCGACATCCTCACGTTCATCAAGATGAACAGGTCATGGATATCCCCCCAGTTCTCATCCCCACCTCAGGCTACCTCCTCAATTGCTTGCTTTCCTCCTCCTCCTCCTCTTCATCTGAGTTGCATATGCAACAATTTTTCAGGAAAGTCATCCGGCTTCCTACTAACAATTTTTCAGGAAAGTCATCCGTCTTTCTACTAACAATTTTTCAGGAAAGTCATCCGGCTTTCTAAAAACAATTTTTCAGGAGTCATGAGGCTTTGTAACCAAATTTTTTATGAAAGGCCATGGGGTTCTATACACACAGTGCTGACAGAAGCCCATCAGCCTTTCTAAACACAATGCCCACTGCCTCTCCCAAGCGTTTGTGGTGCTGATGTTGCCTCACACTTAAAATTGATCTGTTCCGCTCTCTTCCTCGGGCTGTCTGCGGAGAAGGCGGACGCTCCGAACCGGTATCATGGTGGCTCTCCGGCCCCTCATTAAGCCCAGGATCGCCAAGAAGCGGACGAAGAAGTTCATCCGCCACCAATCAGACCGTTATGTAAAGATTAAGCGTAACTGGCGTAAACCCAGAGGTATTGACAACAGAGCCCGCAGGAGGTTTAAGGGGCAGATCCTGATGCCCAACATTGGGTACGGTAGCAACAAGAAGACCAAACACATGCTGCCCACAGGGTTCCGCAAATTCCTGGTCCACAATGTCAAGGAGCTCGAGGTTCTGTTGATGAGCAACAAGTCCTTCTGTGCAGAAATCGCCCACAACGTCTCCTCAAAGAACCGAAAAACCATTGTGGAGAGAGCGGCACAGCTCGCCATCAAAGTGACGAACCCCAACGCCAGACTGCGCAGCGAAGAGAACGAATAAATATCTCTGTGGTTATTTGTGCTAAATAAAAGTTAAATAAACACAAAAAAAAAAAATTTGATCTGTTCCTGTGCCTGATCCACCCAAGTTGAATCTGTCCCATCATGAGAAAGTCCCCCCAAGGAGTCCCCACTGTAACTTGCTTCACTTTCAACTACCTCACCCCCCGACACCTGTGTCTCGCCATTGTCCGCCACCTCCTCAGACAACACTGGTAAATACCCACTGCCAGCACACTGAGACTGCAAAAGGTCTTGCGAATTGGGGCAGAGAATGTTCTGGGGTAGCACATCAGAGAAGGGGTGACTATGGGGTTCCAGGGAGTACGTGACCACATGCATTCTCCATCCAAAAAGTCATACTGAGGCTCACCACCATGCTTTACACTGCAATCTTATTGAAAGACAGACAATCAGGGGTTCACCGCCAGGTTGTCAGGCAGCATTTTTAAGTGGGTCACCATTACCATGTCCCTGAAAATTGCCTTGGGGTCATCACCAGACTATTGGCCAGATTTAGAAAAAATGGTGCAATTAGGGAGCCTCAGAGGCATCCCTACATGCTGCCCCTGGTGTTTCCTATCCATTTCCAAGGTGTTTCCATCTTTTTCTGAGGTTTCCACATGTTGGGGCAAACTTGACTGTGCAGAACCTTTGGCCCCTGCAAAAATATTCGGGTCTCCCATAGACTTTAATGGGATTCGTGATTCGGCTCGAACCCACGAATCCCGCGGAAAATTCGGGCCGAATTCCAAATCCCTGAATATTTTAGGATTCGATCAACTCTAAAGTATACATGTTATGTATCGCCACGTGCATAACAACCGGCTCTACAAAAATCTCACATGACCTAACCCCTCAGGTGAATGCAGTAAAAATGAATAAATAAAAGCTGTGCCAAAATTACCAATTTTTGGGTCACCTTGCCCCAAAAAGTGTAATAATGAATAATCAAAAAATCATATGTACCCAAAAATGGTACCAATAAAAATTTCAACTCTTCCTGCAAAAAATCTGCCCCTACACAACACGATCGGAAGAAAATTAAAAAAGATATGGCGTTCAGAAAATGGAGACACGAAAACATATTTTATCTCAAAAATGCTTTACTATGTAAAACTGAAACAAAGAAAGTAGACATATTTGATATAATCGCGTCCGTATAAAAATACCACATGATCTAACCTGTCAGATGAACATGATAAAAAACAATAAATAAATACAGTGCCAAAACATCCATTCTTCGGTTACCTTTCCTCCCAAAAAAAATAATATAGAGCGATTAAAAATCATATGTACCCCAAAATAGTACCAATAAAACTGTCATCTTATCCTGTAGTTTACAAAATGGGGTCACTTTTTGATTGTTTGTACTATAGGGTGCATCTGGGGGGCTTCAAATGGGACATGGTGTCTAAAAACCAGTCCAGCAAAATCTGCCTTCCAAAAACCATACGGTGCTCCTTTCCTTCTGCGCCCTGCCATGCGCCCATACACCAGTTTACCACCACATGTGGGGTGTTTCTGTAAACCGCAGAATCAGGGTAATAAATATTTGAGTTTTGTTTGGCAGTTAACCTTAGATGTGTTAAAGAAAAAATGGACTGAAATGGAAAATCTGCCAAAAAAGTGAAATTTAGAAATTTCATCTCAATTTTCCTTTAATTCTTGTGGAATACCTAAAGGGTTAACAAAGTTTATAAAATCAGTGTTAAGTAACTTGAGGGGTGTAGTTTCCAAAATGGGATCATTTATGGGGGGGTTCTACTATGTAAGCCCCACAAAGTGACTTCAGACCTGAACTTGTCTTTAAAAAGTGGGTTTTGGAAATTTTCTTAAAAATTTTAAGAATTGGCTCTAAAATTCTAAGCCTTCTATTGTCCCAAAAAAATAAAATGACATTTACAAAATGATGCAAACATAAAGTAGACATATGGGGAATCTTAAATAACAAATATTTTATGAGGTATCACTTTCAATTTTAAAAGCAGAGAAATTAAAATTTTGAAAATTGTGAATTTTTCAAAATTTTTGGTAAAGTTGGGATTTTTTCATAAATAAAGGTGACATATATTGACTCAAATTTATGACTGAAGTACAATGTGTCACAAGAAAACAATCTCATAATGGCTTAAATAAGTAAAAGTGTTCCAAAGTTATTACCACATAGAGTGACACATGTCAGATTTTCAAAAATAAGCCTGGTCACGAAGGTGCAAAATGGCCCGGTCATTAATGCTTGTTGATCATGCAAAACGCTCGTTCATCTGGTAATTGGTGGCACCTTTACACTGGTAGATAATTGCTATGAAGCATTCTTAGAAATGCTTGTTAGCAATTATCTGGACGATGCTTGGTCAGTGTAATGGGGCCTTCAGTAATACCTGTATTGTAAAGATATAGATAGCAGCACTCATAGCAATGATAAAAAATCAGGTGAAGTGTTTACTCCAGAGACGCAATGTTTTGGCCATCCTCATGTTTTTGTAGCATAAACTTAGCTGTCACTGTATTAAACACATCACGTGATTACCATCATTGATTAGTATGTTTTCCCTCTCTTTATTTTGCATAATATATAGTGGGGAAAATAAGTATTTGATACACTGCCGATTTTGCAAGTTTTCCCACCTACAAAGAATGGAGAGGTCTGTAATTTTTATCGTAGGTAAACTTCAACTGTGAGAGACAGAATCTAAAAGAAAAATCCAGAAAATCACATTGTATGATTTTTAAATAATTAATTTGCATTTTATTATATGAAACAAGTATTTATACAATAGAAAAACGGAACTTAATATTTGGTACAGAAACCTTTGTTTTCAATTACAGAGGTCAGACATTTCCAGCGGTTCTTGACCAAGTCTGAACACTGCAGCAGGGATTTTGTCTCACTCCTCCATACAGATCTTCTCCAGATCTTTCAAGTTTCAGGGCTGTCGTTGGGCTACATTGAGTTTCAGCTCTCTCCAAAGACTATTGATTGGGTTCAGGTCTGGAGACTAGCTAGACCACTCCAGGACCTTGAAATGACTCTTACAGAGCCACTCTTTAGTTGCCCTGACTAGGTGTTTCAGGTCATTGTCATGCTGGAAGACCTAGCCACAACCCATCTTCAATTCTCTTACTGAGGTAAGGAGGTTGTTGGCCAAAATCTCGCAATATATGGCCCTATCCATCCTCCCTTCAATAGTGTGCAGTCATCCTGTCCCCTTTGCAGAAAAGTACCCCCAAAGTATGGTGTTTCCACCCCCATGCTTCACAGTTGGGACAGTGTTCTTGGGGCTGTATTCATCTTTCTTCTTCTTCCAAACACAGCGAGTGAAGTTGATACTAAAAAGTTTTATTTTGGTCTCATCTGACCACATGCCTCCTCTGGATCATCCAGATGGTCATTGTCGAACTTCAAATGGGCCTGGACATGTGCTGGAGTGAGCAGGGGGACCTTGCGTGACCTGTGGGATTTTAATCCAAGATGGCATAGTGTGTTACTAATGGTAATTTTTTAGACTGTTGTCCCAGCTCTCTTCAGGTCATTGACCAGGTCCTCCTGTGTAGTTCTGGGCTGATTCCTGACCTTTCTCAGAATCATCCTTACCCCACGAGGCGAGATCATGCATGGAGCCCCAGACCGAGATAGATTGACAGTCATCTTGTGTTTCTTGCATCTTCTAATAATTGCGCCAACAGTTGTTGCCTTCTCACCAAGCTGCTTGCTTAATGTCCTGTAGCCCATCCCAGCCTTGTGCAGGTCTACAATTTTGTCCCCAGTGTCCTTAGACAGCTCTTTGGTCTTGCCTGTGGTGGAGAGGTTGGAGTGAGATTGATTGAGTGTGTGGACAAGTGTCTTTTATACAGGTAAGGTTGTTCACAGATCAGTTATTTGATCAGTTATTTCCATCAGTTATTGTCAGCCAAAATCAGGAGTGGACACTAAACAGAGATCAGGTATAATGAAAAGATCTGCACCTGTTCTGTGTTTTTGACCCGCACCTGGCTTTGGCTCACAATACCTGATGGAAATAACTGATTAAATAACTGATGTGTGAACAAGCCCTAACAAGTTCAAACAGGTGCAATTAATACAGGTAATGAGTGCAGAGTAGGAGGGCTTCTTAAAGAAAAACTAAAAGGTCTGTGAGAGCCAGAATTCTCATTGGTTGGTAGGTGATCAAATACTTAATACATGCGAAAAACGCAAATTCATTATTTAAAAATCATACAATGTGATTTTCTGGATTTTTTTTAGATTCTGTCTTTCACAGTTGAAGTTTACCTACGATAAAAATTACAGACCTCTCCATTTTTTGTAGGTGGGAAAACTTGCAAAATCGCCAGTGTATCAAATACTTATTTTGCCCACTGTATATCATCCAAAATAAAGAGAGGGAAAACATACTAATCAATGATGGTAATCATGTGATGTGTTTAATACAGTGACAGCCAAGTTTATGCTACAAATTTACTTCAGAACCGTTCATAGTCATTGGTGAATATATACAGCTGTTTCTATAAAATCTTATATGACCGAGTAGATATTGTTAATAACACACAGCGTGGATATAAATACTGGGTAGACGACTATTAAAATCATATAATTAGAATGTAATTTTTATGAATTAATACCATTGTTCATATCATATTACAGTTCTTGTATCTCTCAAACAGGTTAAATTCTTTCCTTTATTTTCTACAGTAAAACTGTTAAATAATTACCCGTCAACTAATTTCACAGTAAAACTCCATTGTACGGCAGAGGTTTCTCCTTTGCTGTTCTGAATGCCATAGTACATTGTGTGAAGTATTTCTGCACTGTAGAATGTCATCTTAAGAGGCTTTGACAGTAGGGAACAGTGAAAATGTCATTGTTGCCATGCTGACTCATTAGTAAGACGCTTCCAATTATGAGGTGATTAATATAATGATATACCGATTTATTTCCCTCCAAAAATACATTTTATTTGGCTCTGTGTTTATAAAAAAAACTTACAGCCTCCATTATTCATTATATGATGTTGCTATGGAAAAAAAAATACCAGTATCACGCCGATAAACAAAATCTACAAATTGGTTTGAAGGAAGTGAGGCTGATGATTAGGTGTTGGGCATGTGGAGACGCTGTGGATGAAGTCTATGGTGGAGATTTATTGTATCTCTATGTGGGTTTTCTGGCATAGAACAGTGACAAAAATTGGTGCAAGTACCGGCTTGCAACACAATTTGCAACCTTTTAACAATTTTTCTAAAAAAACTTCTTCAAACATTGGGGGATGGGGTGAAGAACACAGACCATGGGTGGGACATCTGTGGCCTGACTCACTTAACATGTGTACCAGAAAACTGCTGCATATTACACCAGAAGAAATCTACTCCAGCTCCTGGATTTTAGTTCTGACCCACGTGCGTCCCAACGTGAGCCACAGCTGTTAAAGGGGTGGTTCACCTCTGGGGAGTTTTCTGGCAGGCCCTACTGCATGGCCACAGCTGTGAAAGTAATCATATTTACCAGACCCCCACCTCTGGATTCCAGCGCCTTTGTTCCCCAGCCGCTACAGATCACTTGGCCACTGCAGCCAATAACTGACTGCAGTGGTGACATGTCCCAAATGCATCATGTGACCCAGTGACATGATGCATGGGGGACACATCACTTCTGCGACCAGCCATTAACTGCAGGAGCCACATGGCATGACATTGGTATACCAGTAGTGGGAGAGCAAAGGGTCAGGTAAGTATGATTCCCTCTACAAGTCTAGCCATGCTGGGGGGTCTGCCAGAAAGACAATCTCCCCCATGTTTCTCCTACATTTATTGCTTCATCTTCTCCTAGATTTATAACTTTATCTTCTGAGGCAACCAGGGAGTTAAGACAGAGTTCCTTCATTGCATTAAGTTTTGTTTAAAACCTGGTAGAAGTGGATCAGCATTAGACTCCAGCATAGATCATGTGCTTCAGATCATGTTATAAGCATGATGTAAACTGGAGTCTAGTCACATGTTGTTATAGGACCAATCAGTGGGGTATATGCCCCATAGTGGAGTGTTGTTACACTAGGACTCCATCTTGAATATGCCACTTTTTGCTATATACATGTACCATGCTGTATAATGGGACATGCTTGTTTGAAAAAGGCTGTTTAGCCGAAAGATGTCACATTTGCCTGTATTTCATTTATAGCAATAAACTGAAGCTTTATTAGCATCAATGGGTGCGTGCTGATCCACTTCTCTTCTACTTGGATGTATGGGCCTGCAACCCAGGATACGAGCATCACCACCTTTTTCCAGAGTGCCGACTGATTGCTTCTACAAATTGTTTAAAACCTGATAATAGGGCCTGATTGGGTGGTTCATCTCTTCATCCAGATAGTCCTGGTTTAGGGACGTTTTGTTTGATTGTGGATTAGATGTGATGGTCCTCATCCAGACTGGATTCCAGGTGCAGGTTGTGTGACCCTGTGAGAGCACTTAAAGGGGTTGTCCGAGTTATGAAAAAAAATGTATAGTATTGTAAATCTGATGGGCAGCAATATATAACTAAGTTAAGCAAGTTTTGGGCAAAAAAAATCTATATTTCCTCATTTCCCTGGTTCTCCTCTGGCCTTTGTTTACGTGCAGTAATAACAATCTCTGCCCGTCCCCCTTCCTGCTATGCAAAGGCAGTGAATACAAGAGCTGGCCTGAGTGACATGTCTGCTGGAATACTCAGCAGCATGTTGTATGTGTAGGACTACACGTCCCAGCTGTACAATGACACTGCTGATACACACAGGGTCTTCCCCCTACCTGTTCTTGTACAATACAATACTTTGCATCTCCTTTAGATCAGCTCCAGTATCAGCTCTGTGTCTGTAGGGTGAGGAGGGCAGATCCTGTGTCTCTACATCTGCAGCTGCTGTTGTAAAGCCTTCAGTGTGTTCTGGCTGAAGGGGTTAATGTTTTATCTGAAAGAATCCAGGGAGAGAGCAGATAGCAGCAGCGGCAGAGCAGGGGGGGGGGGTGAGGCCAGCACAGTGACGCCTCGTGTACAGGCTCTGTGCACGAATATAAGATTAACAGGGAGGCAAGCTGACATCATAGGTCATGTGACCCTGAGTGAAATCTGCTAAACCAGCAGCTTTAGAAGCAGAAAGTGTATGGAAAAGCTGTTGTATTTGACTAGTTAGAAACATACAAAGGACAAAAAAATAACTCGGACAACCCCTTTAACTACAGGTGTATGGATTGCTACGTTTATAAATGGTACCAGCGATCAAGCCTGCACCATGTCACTAAGGAGCAATTTCCAGTGCAGCTAAAAGGGTCATAAGTTTATACCTTGCTTGTTTTTCACACGTTATAACAACCTGAAAATAAAACTAAGGTCAGTTGATCTATAACCTTGCATGCATAATTCCTATCTACCTAATTCCTTACAATTAGTGGATGATTCGGGCACAAAATTTTGACACATGGAAATAACCTGTGGAAAATGTAAAGGGAAGCAACACCTGATCAACGATAAAACAGATATTTCAAGAATTAAAGGGATTGACCAGTTTATATTACCAGCTGCACATGTGATGGAAACAGCTCATGCATGCAGCTAGTAATAAGCATTATTAAACTATTGGCACTGATGTCTATTAGTTTAAAGAGGCTCTGTCACTAGGTTGTAACCTATGTATTTAAATACATAGGTTACAAGGCCTAGTGACAACTTTTAAAATCATACCTTTCATGCAGAGTTCTGCGCAGCGGTCACGTAGAAATTTAGCAAAGTGACGGCGCTTGCGCAGAAGAGAAGACAGCGCTTGCAGTGTAGACACTGCAAGCGCTACTGCGCATGCGCCGGGAAAATTTTAGGGCGCATGCGTGAGTGTTCAGCGCTAGACTGGTATCTATCATATACAGAAAGGGGCGTGATTACAGACAGGGGACGTGCCTCGGGCCCGGGGGGGCAGTGAAGGAGCGGTGCTCCAGAGGAAAGAGGCCGCCCCCCGGTGCTCCGATGGCTCATTTCCATACTTTTTAAAGTTTAAATTTCTACGCGACCGCTGCGCAGAACTCTTCATGAAAGGTATGATTTTAAAAGTTGTCACTAGGCCTTGTAACCTATGTATTTAAATACATAGGTTACAACCTAGTGACAGAGCCTCTTTAATGTGAATAATTCATGTTTACATGCAGATTCCCTCCATGAGCAGCCATCATTCATTTACACTGGAAACTGACAGGGGAACCAATGCATGCACAGCCCATCCCCATCATAAGTGAATGGAGTCTGTTGATGGACAGAATACTTTATCAGCATCCATGTTCCCAGAGCAACGCCAGCACACAGGTCAAAGGACCAGGGTTGCCAACCCGAATTTTTCTTTTTTTCTGGACAAGTTATCCCAAAATCACGAACGGCCAACATTTTTTACGGACAAATTGGAAAACCATAATAAAAGGATAAATATTATAAGTAATACAGGCCTATAGCTCAATATACTGATCAGAACTCATTACCACCATTTACTGTGAGCTGTAAAATGATGATATTTACCACCAAAATAATCTAGTCAGGTACCACCAGCCTCAAAAAAATCACGGACACCTCTATTTTTTTTCACGGACAGAGCAAAAAAGTTACCTATTTTTATGGACTGTCCAGAAATTTCTGGACGGTTGGCAACCCTGCAAAGGACCTACATGTAAACATGAATTATTCATATTAAACTATCGGACATCAGTGCCAATAGTTTATTAATGCTTATTACTAGCTGAATGCATGTTCCCAGAACATTTGTAGCCTTTTAAACGGCAGACACCCAAGACTAATGTCTGCGATTGGTGATAACATTGCAACCATTTAACATCTCATATGCTCCAGTTGCTCAGATACTAAAACCGAAAGCATACACTTCCTGGCCCAGGACACCTTACCCTGGCTGAGATTGGGGAAAGCGTTCCATGGTAGTAATAGAATAAAATTAATATATAAAATAAACAATAAATAAACATCATGGGCATCACCACATCCAAAAGCGACAATTTAAATACAAAAATATTTTTCCCATACATTGAACGACGTAATGGAAAAAACCCTCAAAATGGCAGATTCACTGTTTTTTTTTCGCCCCGTCTGCACCAGCACTGCTTCTTGCTGTGCTTGGTATTGCAGCTCAGCCCTATTCACTGGAATGGGGATGATCTGCGCCTAGAACATTTAAACAATGACCTTGACATCACATGGCCTAGAAAGAGGCCTTAGCAATCACAGAGTGCCCACTGCGGCCTCTTTGTACAGCTGACCAGTGGGGACCAGGGAGTTGAACCCTCGCCGATCTCATATTCATTAAATATCCTCAGGATATGCCATCAATATTTAAATCCTGGAAAAACGTTTTAAAGAGAATCTGTCAGAAGTTTTCACCATGCCAAACTGCTGACAGCACTAGCTAGAAGCAGAGGAGTGCATTACAAACCTTTTGTGGAGTTTTTATTATCAGGAGTAATGTGAATACAAACTTTTTATTCTGCTAGGTTCTTCTGTGAAAATCAAATGGGACAACAAATGAAAGGAAGCATACCACTAGAGCTGATCACTAATCAGAAATTACCTGCAGATGGAGTGCTCTTTTAGAGACCTGTGACTGCACAGCACTTGTAGTGCTGCAGCCATAACAACTATGACTGCAAACCCACTGCTGACTATTTGGATCTGTACAACCACATTGACTGGAGAGTGGACACCCACTGCTGGCCATTGAGAGCGGTGTGGCTATGATAACAATGAGTGGACACCCACTTCTGGCCATTCAGAGTGGTGTGGCTATGATGACTTTGAGTGGAGACCCACTGCTGGCCATTTGAAACAGTGTAACCAAGATGACTATGTGTGGACACCCACTGCTGACCACTTGGAGCTGTGTAACCAAGATTACTATGAGAGGACATTTACTGCTGGCCATATCAGGCTGTGTAACTATAATAACTAGGGATGAGCGAACTTTTGAAAAGTTCGGTTCGGTTCGGCGAACTTTCGTGAAGTTCGGATTCGTACGAACCGAACCTAAAACGAACCTTGCTATAACGGCTGAATAATTGCAGCTACAATAGTGGGAGTCTGATAGAGTATAGTTTCGTTTAGTTGCAGTTGATATTACAATGAAAAAAGTTGAAAAAATCAAAGTGCAAAAATAGTCGTTGACAGCCAGGTCGACGACATTTGACAGCATTGAAGATGTCCGATGAAACAGTCCATGTCATGCCAGAGCACCAAAAACACACGGTAGATCGTGGCACCAGCCCAAGAATAGGCTGCGTTGAAGTCGATGTGGTCTCGGTGACATCACAGGTCAGAAGACAGACAGGCGTACCGTTTAATTAGACCTTGTGCATCACAGAACAGGTACACATTAGCCAAGGTGTAAGTGATTACATGGGATATAGGACACAAAGTGCAAGTTGGCAACACCGGCAGCATTGCCTTGGACCCAGTAGGGTGGAAAACAGACATTTGACAGTGGAACCAGCAGCAGTAATAGTACTGTATTGGACCCAGTATGGTTGAGAACAGACAATTGACGGAGGAGGAGGAGGCAGCAGCACTTGATTGCACCCAGGCCAGTACGGTTGAGAACAGACAATTGACGGAGGAGGAGGCAGCAGCACTTGATAGCACCCAGGCCAGTATGGTTGAGAACAGACAATTGACGGAGGAGTAGGCAGCAGCACTTGATTGCACCCAGGCCAGTACGGTTGAGAACAGACAATTGATGGAGCAGTAGGCGGCAGCACTTGATAGCACCCAGGGCAGTATGGTTGAGAACAGACAATTGACGGAGGAGGAGGCGGCAGCAGCACTTGATAGCACCTAGGCCAGTATGGTTGAGAAGAGACAAGTTGAGGAGGCAGCTTCAGCAGCTCTTGATTGCACCCAGTATGTTTCCAAATAGACAATTGACGGTAAGGGCATTAGTAGGAGCAGTATTCTTTTGGACCCAGAAGGGCCTAGTACAGAGAACTGAAGTTGGAAGCTAAGAATATGCACGCTTGTAAAAATCAGTTTTTATACATGACAAAATGTTGATGTAGAGTTCAGCACAGGACAGTCAACGTTAAAAAAAACCCTGTAACATTACAGCTAGTCTAGTAGGATACGGATACGGTTAAATAGACAGACAACCTCACCCACAGAATCCATGAGGTGAAGAAAGGACATTTAAAAAGGCACAGATTCAAGAAGGCTTTACGCCAGTTCCATTATCCAAAAATACGTGTCCAATTTTCATGAAATGGACACCTCACTGGCACTCACTTTACAAATTGACGCAACTACTCTGGTGTGAAACCTGTTGAATCTGGGCCTATGGCTGTTGGCGAGACATATATATATATCTTTGTTACACCAGTTTGATGTCCTAACGGAGTGCAGCGCCCAACCCAATGGATGTATGCTTTTGTGTTTTTTTAGTGCTGTCACCAGCTGGCTTAAAGGGAACCTGTCATCTCGGAACCCCCCCTGAACTAGAGTAAGCGTTGTATAGTGTAAGTGATGCTGAATCCGAATATGCAAGCTTTATCTTCATACTCACTTCCATTCTGACGCTGTGCTCCCACAAACCTGCAGTAAAATGCACTCAGTGGACTCTTCTTTGAGTCCTCTCCATTATGTGAGTGAGCACCGGAGTCCACTGAATGCATTTTACTGCAGGTTTGTGGGAGCAAAGCGTCGGAATGGAAGTGAGTATGAAGATAAAACTTACATATTCAGATTCAGCATCACTTACACTATACAACGCTTACTCTAGTTCAGGGGGTGTTTCGGAGATGACAGGTTCCCTTTAAAGGATAAGTCCGGGCAATTTATAAGTTTCTGGTTCAAGTAAGGGCACAGAAAGTTATTAATTGCCTGGACTTATCTTTTAAAGTGGGTAGGGGAAAAACCCCTGATGGGGTATGGGAGTGACCTTCCTGCCCTCTCTTTAGTCACTCCCAAAAAACCTCATCCTATGGGTACCTTCACATGTGGCTGCGGGTCTGCTGAGTAAAATCCACAGGGCATTTTTATACCGTTCAACAAACGGCATTCAGTACTATGGTGCCGTCCGGACATACGCAGTTCTGTGCTGAACTGGGTATTTGCGTCCAGCCCCATAGTACTGAAGGTGGCATAAAATCAGCCAACGATGCGCTGTGGATTTTAGGCAGCAGAGAACCCCAAAAAAGCATCCCATTGTAAAGGCACCCATAAATAAGGCAAGTTAACCTGCCTTTCAGCAACTGTTTGTTGCTGTAACTAACTGTGGAGGTTTTTTATATCACAGTTGAAGGACAGCAGCCTCCGTGATATATACCCCATAGACAGCCTTATTCCACGCGTGACTGCATGAGAGGCGTGAAATCATTCGCACAGAGAAGAACCCCACCTCGATTTGAGATGCGAGATTTTACTACTCTCATGATATCAACAAAATACCTCAAGAACAGTTAGTACCCGCTCACAAAACGGTGAGTAGTGTTCCTTGGCACGGGTGCCAGGGATAGAACCCCTCGGCTATAGTTCACAAAAGGTGAAATCCCCACTTTGTGAAGCATAGTCGTGGGGATTATTTTAGGGATGGTACTGTTCTTGGGGTATGGGTTGTACGGTGCACCGGTGTGAGGCATTAAGCTGGTGTTGAGATGTTAAATGGCCAACACACCATGGGCATTAAATTTGGATATGGGGTTCTGTTTATTCAAATGTATCCGAATTAAGTAGGGAATTTTTAAAGTGATTTGGTTTAATTTGGGGTCTAAGGGGGGAACATTACTTAATAAGTTAAATTATGGATTTTTACGTTGGGCACATATTTAGGATATTAAGGTCAGTTTCTTGGACACACAGATTGCCATGCAAGACGGGTGACTGATAACTTAGTCATTCACATCAGGCAGGGGGGTGGTATAATCCGATGTAATCCAGGCACGATTCATCTTTATAAAAGTCAGCATCTCAACACTGTGGCAAGAGAGCCTCGTTCTTTGCGGTGTTACGATGTTACCCGCCACACTGAACACCCTCTCTGACGCAACACTACTGGCTGGGCAGGACAGCAGAGCCAAAGAAAACTCTGCCAGTTGAGGCCAAATGTCCAGTTTCTCTGCCCAGTACTGCACGGGGTCGGTGACACTTTGGGGCAGGGTACAATCCAGGTAGGCAGTGACCTGGTGGGTGAGCTCATGCTGGTCAACGCCATGAGTCCGGTGTTGTGTCCCCTCTTCAGCAGCTGGCTGCATGAAATCGCTCATCAGCGATTGGAGGCTGTAGCGACTTCTCACGCCTCCACTAGTGGTGGTGGTAGTGGAGCGCGCTGGTTCCCCCCGAGAGGATGTTGTCTGGGAACCTGACTGGTCTCGCTGGTAAGTTGAGACCAACTGACTGGTGAGTAGGTCCCGGTAGTACACCAGTTTTTCCTCCCTCTCTGATGACGGAAAAAATTCAGCCATTTTGAGGCGGAAGCGAGGGTCCACCAGGGTGGCCAGCCAGTATTGGTCCCTCTGGCGGATGTCCACAATCCGGCTTTCATTCCTGAGACACTCCCGCAGGCACCTTGCCATCTGCACCAAGGACAATGAGCGCCTCTCCTCTCCACTGTCCTCGGTATAGTTCCAGGGTCTGCTGGGGTCTTCCTCCTCTTCCTCTACCACCGCATCCTCCATCTCCTCCTGTGATTGAGAGGCAGAGAAGCCAGGTGGCAGTGTGTGGAATGGCTGGGCGTAGACATCTTCCTCCTTCTCACCCTCCATCTGCACTTCATCCATCTCTGGGCTCAAGGCGATGTTCAGCCTTGGAGTGGTGGCCTGGGAATCCTCGCTGATGATGGTTTTCAGCGCACTTTCCAGAACATGGACGAGTGGGATGATGTCGTTGATCCCATAGTCATGCCTGCTCACAAACAGAGTCTTGTCCTCAAAAGGGATCAACAATTGGCAGACTTCACGCATCATCTGCCAGTGTGTGACTTGGAAGTCGCAGTGTGACGTGAAGCTGCCTGATTGCCCCATGAGGTAGTCTGTAACGGCTGACCTTTGCTCGTACAGGCGGTCCAGCATATGGAGGGCAGAATTCCAGCGTGTTGGCACATCGCAGATTAGCCGATGTTGGGGCAGACTGCGCTGTCTCTGGATCCTGAGCAGGGTGTTCCTTGCAGTGTAGGAGTGGCTGAAGTGTTTGCACACTCTGCGTGACATCCTCATAAGGTCTTGTAGTGCAGGAAATGATCGAAGAAACCTGTGCACTATGAGGTTTATCACATGTGCCATACAAGGTGTATGACTCAGCCCTCCTTGCTGCACTGCAGAGACAATGTTCCTCCCATTGTCTGCTACCACACTTCCCACCGTTAGTTGACGTGGGGTCAGCCATTCATCTATCTCCTCCCTGATGGTCCGGAGGAGCTCCTGCCCACTGTGGCTCCGTTCACCCAGGCTCACCAAATGGAGGACAGCCTGAGAGCGCCGGGCCTGACATCGGTGGTAAGACACCGGGGCAGGTTGGACTGCAGTAAAAGCGGCGGATGGTTGCAAGGTGGTGGAGGCAGAACTTGTGCTTCTCGCTGCTGGCCCCCTAAAGCACCGTGGAGGTGACAGTGGCAAGAATGGGCCAACTTCCTGATGGTCTTCTGGGAGGATGTTGACCCAATGGGCAGTAACAGACATCTACTGCCCTTGCCCATAATTTGAGGACCAGACATCAGCACTCTTTTTCTGCACATAACTGTGCAGTGATGGGACAGCTTTGCCAGAGATGTAGTGGTGGCTGGGGACTCGCCATCTGGGGTGCGCACATGCCATGAAATCCCTGAAAGTCTGGGAGTCCACAAGGTTGAAGGGCAGGGACTGAAGCACCAGCAGCTTAACCAGGTGTCTGGTCAGTTTCTGGGCCATGGGATGGCTGCTGGAATACACCTGACATCTGCCCATGGACTCAGTCACGGATTGCTACCTCATTAGCGGTGTAGATGGCAGTGACACTGTGCTGGTGCTGGCACCTGAGGCTGACGAGCCCTGAGTTCCACTGAGATGATGCTGCATGATGGGATCTGCAGTGTATGGTGCATACAGGAGGTGGTATTGGGGTCACGGTTCTTCCAGGCATGTTGGTGTTGCCTTTCCATATGCTTTCGCATCGATGTTGTCCCGAGATTATCACCCCTACCACGACTGACCCTCTCATTGCACAGCAGGCACAAAGAGATGTGCTTATCTTTCCCCAGGTGGAAGAACTGCCAGACGACAGAGGACCGTGGTTTGCTGACAGCCACGGGGGGTCTTGCTGGCTGTTGACTGCCACTGCTGCCTGAGGGTCTCCTCTCAGGACCAAGGCTTTGAGAGGGTGATCTCTGCCTGGTAGCTTCTCTTCTACCCCTCCCTCTTGTGCCTCGTTTCCTTGCAACAGTGAGATGTTGCTGCGTCGATGGCACCTCTTTTTCCTCCCCTGATGATGAGGATGATGCTGCTTGAGGGTGCCACGTCCGATCAGCGACATCATCATCAAACTCTGCACCACTGCTACTTTCCTCCGGTGGCTGGGACAGGATATCAGGTGTGGCACTGGATGCCCCTCCCTGGCTCTGTTGACTGCTTACAGCCAACACCTCCTCTGGAGTCTCAGTACGTTCCACCCGCTGACTTTGGTGGACTTCCTCCTCCTCCTCCTCATCACTAAAAAGTGGTAGAGACTCCAAGGGCAGATCAAGGTTTACCAAGAGTTCCCTGGCAGAAGGTGCCCCAAAGGTGAGTGGCATTCTAATAACAGGGGACGGGGCAGAGGACTCTCGCTGACCGTCCCATGTAAGGGTGGTGTCGGATG